>JAUMHQ010000076.1:15104740-15116668 GCA_032361165.1 Enteromius paludinosus
AGTCTAATGTTTATCAGTACATTACAGAAAATAATGAACTTTATCACAGTATGCTAATTTTTTGAAAAGGACCTGTACTTAGTTTAATAAAATGCCATACAATTGTGCTTTCAGTATACTGAATTGGAACAACTAATTTTGTACTTAATGCACTTTAACTGTGAGGAAGTAACAGGCATTTTAGGTTTAATAATAAGAAATGTGCATTGTGCCCAAGTAATACTCCAAATAAAGTGGAATTAAAATGTTTATACATATATTACTCTTTTACTGACTCAGTTTATGAGAAACACGTTCTTTAAAATATGTGTTGTGCAATAAAAGGACTTAAATTTGGATTTGGATGTTTTCCTTCCACTAACGTTAGTCTGGAACGACACATTATGAAAAGTGACCAGGGCATTAAAAAAAAACCCCACAATGTTTCTATCTGTAGTGTCTCGCCTTAAATAATGTAACGTTAGTCTACAGAGAATGATATAACGTTAAAAAACGACATGTTTCCTGCATAAGGCTGTAACTGAACTGGGCCACTGGACCACTGTATTCAAGCACACAGGCTAACTGGCTAATTATGCACAGCAATGGCACATAACCCAACAGCTTCTTTGGCAGGATTTTAAACCATGACCCTAAATACAACGCTTATACGACTTGCTTCATCAGCTCCGAGGCATTTTAGCTGCCATCTACCTTTCTTCGCTTTATCTGCCGGGATATTCTGAGCCCGCAGGCGCTGATCCAGGATGTAGAGCATTTCTCCACCCAGATTAATGAAGAGCAGAGGCAGCGTTCGCGTCGACATCCTCTCCCAGGTGATGGATGAAGAGCAGCTAGTATCAGGAAGCAATCACAGGTTCTCTGTAAAAAGACGCGACCAGCGCTTTCTCAAGATCCTGCAGAATAAATAAGCGTCTGTAAACCCTCGCTGGTTGCCAGGTCACCGCCAACAACAGCCAATCAGAAGCGCTCGTATTGCAACGAGCCGATGACGCAATACGTCTCGAAAAGAAAATCAGGTAACACAGGCAAAACATTTTTACGTTGATGTATTTCATGTGATGACGTGAAAGCAGTAATACAGTTAGTATGTAGAAGTAAAAAGGGGTTTTAATCAGTAAATAGCGTAAACAATTGTGTTGTTTGTTTTAACATCATTAGGAAGGCTACTATTAATTTCACTGTACTGTGCTTGGGCTGTTATTAAATATATGACACAACATCTGTACAGTTGCATATTAATGCTGCAGGTTGGCACATTTTGAGCATTACAGCAAAATTGTCAGCACAAACAATGCATTAATGAACATGAGAATTTACAAGCAACTTTCAAAACTGCAGTAATTTAACAAAATCTTGAGACCGAAACAGTAATTTAGTAAAGACAGTAACTAGGTCTCTCCGTTCCTGATACGAATTTCTCTGGCCATTCTACATGTTTCAAATATTCCACAGCAACAGGTCATCAAGGCATCATTGCATATTGTGCCCTGCAGAGGGGGGAAATAAAAACATAATTGTGTAATATGTAGAGAACAATTGGAGACAGCAACAAAAATGGCATTGATAATGATTCTTAAATACGCAATATGGGAAATCAGTCCTTAATTTGTACCTGTATTCCATAGGTCAGTCGCATGTGTGTCCTCATTGCAGCCATTCCTCCAGGTACACAAGCTAGACATGCATTTTCACCGTACTTGTTTGCTGCGTAAAAGCTAAGAGCTATCGGACAGATAAAGCCAAGACCACCTAGACAACAGAAAAATGCAAAAACAAAAAAAAAACAAACAAAAAAAAGCTCAAAGATCATGCATTTTATGTTAAAGACATGCACTGATAAAAGCAGTAAACTGAATCACGTTATGAGTCCTCCCTGGCTAAATATTAAACCACAGTTAAAATATAGCAGTGAGAAATTGTATCTTTGAAGTTCTTCAGAAGATTTGCTGACTGCTCTCAGAACTTACAGACAAGTAGGTCACTGCAGCAAGAACAAAGACCAGTGCTCCACTCTCCAGTCTGCACATTTGTACCGTAAGAAACAGCCCCTGGCTGAGTGATGACTGGGTTTGACATGTCACTCAAAATGAGCAGTACAGCAAAGATGAGAAAAAAAAGAGTCGAGAGGTGTTCTTCCTAGAAGAATGACACAAAATTGCACTTCCTAATTAACATTTAATCACCATTTAAAAAAGAAAAATAGTTCATATTTTCTATTATGCTTTTGTATTAATAAAGGAATAATTTACCCCCAAATAAATATTCTGTCATAATTTACTTTTATTCCAAATTTGTATTATTTTAGTTGTATAAACCTTTTTATTTTTGGCCATACAATTAAAGTCAGTGGTGTCCAAATATAATTTTTGACCCTAGTGACTATTAGTGTATGGGCAAAAACTGTTAAAACACTCTTCAAAAAAAAATGTTGTGTTCTAGTGTAAAAAAATAAAAAATAAAAATCATAGTTTTTTTTAAACTCATGAAGGTTAGTAAATAATTATGTTTTTGGGTTAACCGTACCTTTAAACACATTTTTAAAGGACAGAATATTTTATAATCCCATACACATTTTAATATGTAAAAAAAAGTTTTGTTTACGATTCAATCTGAACCAGGGGTCTGTTCCATACCAAATAAGCCAGGCTTATTTCAGTTAGTCTGACTTATTGCCAGTTAATTTGTATCAAAATAAGTCAGACTATCTGCCATAAGCCTGGCTTATTTGGTAAACTAGTTTTATGGAACAGGCCCCTGATCTACTTAAACTTGTCATTTTAACAAATATTTATAAACAATATCTTACTAACATGTATATTACTGGATTAACATTAACTCATGCCCTATCCTTAAGGTAAGTACGAGCAGTTCATTATTATTAATATATTCTTTACCTAAATGTATAATTCCACTGTAACAAGGACGCCTAAAAATAAAGCGTAAGCAAAAAATCTGTAAAGTGTACAATAATATAAAATAGTAGACTACAAAAAAGTACCTCGTGTTCTTCTGAGCCTCTTGATCTGGGGCTTGCAGCTGAAAAGGAAGTTGTGACACACACACCAACACACCGCGTTTGCTACTCTCGTATGCAACGTTTCCGATTCACGCATTTAAGCTTCACACAAAGCACATCACAAAAGGGGTTGGTCTTATAATAGGAAATGTGATCTATCAGAATTCTTAACAATCAATATATGATCTCACATGAGTAAAGATGTGATAGTTTGACCTCAGATCTTTGACCCGATTGTCACACATTTCTTGTAAAATTATAGAGTTCAGGGAACTGAGAACAACCAAACCATTTGCACTAGCCGCACAACCACAATGCATCAGTCTTGCATATGACACAGGTCTTCATCGGCTGCCAAAATTCGAAACTCCTGAGTGAGTGAAACTAATAGCATCAAAGTATTTCTGTGAAGCTATTCAGATATTTTTATCAGTAATTTGGGGAATGATGACCACGCAATGAATTTTAAGATTGTTTATTTGATGCAAATTCAGAAAAATAACTGATGAAAGGCAAAATAAACGTTAATCATTTGACGTGAAGCATGATGTTTTTGTTTAGTTTTTCCTGTGACATCAAAGGAAGATGTATCAGATTGTTCTTCAGGACTTGTCAGCTGTCTGAACATCACTATGCCACAGTAGAAGATGTTGCCTCCGCTGCTCTCTGTTTCTCTCTCTGCTCTGCTTTTTGTTTCTGTACTTCTTGAAAGACCTGAAAGGAAGAAAATACAATGTAAACATCAGCTGAAACACAAACCATGAAAACATTTTGGCGAAGAACATTACCTTATTGCAGTAGGCCTTTTTAGCTAGCCAACGTCGGGTGACCCGCCGATAATATTCAGGAGGGAACGTGTAAGTGATTCCAAGCTTTTCACACACCTTCTCGAAGGAATCATAACAAGTCCTTCTCAGAAGCTTCAGCCTTTTCTTCCTCTTGTCGATGGCCATGAGCATCCATCTTTTGTTGGCTTTATCCTGATGGAATGAAACAGAAGAGGTTTCATTTGTAATTTGTGAGAAGACACCGTTGCTTTTACACAGACTCTGAATAGATGGAAAGAGTAATATTTTGAAATATTTTTATTATTTAAAATAATGGGTTTCTATTCAAATATACTTTATTTCTGTGAATTTCCATCAGTCATTTCTCCAGTCTAAAGTGATCCTTCAGAAATCATTCTAATATGCTGATTTATTATCAGAATTATCAATGTTGACAAAGTTGTGATGGCAAATATATTTTTGAAAACGGCAATACTTTAAAAAAAAAAAAGTTATAAAGAATAGCATTTATTAAAAATATAAATCTTATAAATGTAAATTCTAACAATATAAATCTTTGCCATGACTTCTTATCAGTTTAACACATCCTAGCTGAATAAAAGTTAATTTCTTTCAAATAAAAAATAATAAAAATTGACTGACCCCAAACCCCAGATCGGTAGTGTATATTGTTAGAAAGGATTTCTATTTAAAATAAATGCTCTTTTAAACATTTTATTCATTAACAATGCTAAAAAATATCACAAGTTCCATAAAAAAAATTAAGCAGCAAAACAGTTTCCAGCACTGATTTATTAGAATGATTTCTGAAGGATCATGTGACACTGAAGACTGGAGTAATGATGCTAAAACAATTCAGCTTTGCATCAGAAAAATAAATTAGACTTCAATATATATTAAAATAGAAAATTGTTATTTTATGTCACAATAATATTTCACAATATTACATTTTTCCCTTTTTTTGATCAACTTATTGCAGCCTTGATGAATAAAAATATTTATAAAAAAAAACTTTATACATTTTATTAAAAAAAAATATTTTTATAAAAAATATTAAAAAATCTTACTGTTTTCAAACTTTTGACTGGTAGTGTATATGATGAAAGAATATTGAAAATGGCTTTCTTTGTATTCCGTAGATGAACAAAATGGGCTTGGAACAACATAAGGGTGAGTATATTATTTTTGGGTAACTATCCCTTTAAATAACACAACTAGGAACAGAAAGCTATGGTTCATGACATGAATGATTTCACAGTTATTACTATGAACTAGCATATACAATGATTTATACATTTAATTCTAATATGAAATAAAGTGACAAATAATTCTAAAGCTTTTCCCACAACAAACTTCCCCTATTACATCTGTTTTTGCAATAATGATTTACCAACAGTGTTGTGCAAGTTACTGCCATTTAAAAGTAATGTCTTACATTACAATATTACTGATTCAAAATTTACATACTCCTGTATTACTTTGGAGTTACTTTCACCAAAATAACTACAGAGAGCGTGACGTCAGTGCAGTTGAAGAGTTCTGCATTCAAATATACATGCAGTGGACTAAAGCTTGTCAACCGCATCAGCAAAAGTAGCCTAAATACCAGGAATATGTACGCGGTAAATAGTAGGAAGATATTTTAAATTATTTGGTGTTTTCTGAGTCTGTGTCACAAAGATGAATTTCCTGACTTGCCATCTCCTCTGATGCACTTAAGTCATCTTTATGGATTACAATTATAATAAAAGATGTTTTGTTTTAGATTTTTTTTTTCAATTTCGTTAAGTGGTCATTCAAAAGCTTTTGGTTTTTGTGATTTTTTTTTTTTTTAAAGTAGACCCTTAACAGTTCTAAATGAGGTATTACTCATATCTTTAGCCTATCAGAAAAAATGACCCCGTCTGCCTTTTTGTTTCCAAATGGAGATGATTGCACTGGTTCCTCCATGTGCTGCAATAGCCTGCTTTAGATTCTCCTCACAACGTGAATATACCATCATACCATCGCACATGTGTTATTACAGCGCAGGTTTAACGTTTAACAGTGTTATATGCTCGAAGTGTTTTATTTTATTTTAGGCAAGTTGTGATGATTTGAAAAGGTTAAAAAAATTTATAAAAACATTTATTTTAAAAACATGAAAACATATATTTAATGAACAAAAATGCTCCAGGCGTTTTTCTAAATTAACTTAAGTAAAAAAACTAAACGAAATATTATTATTTTGCCATTACACAAAAATTGGAACTATTTTAATAGCTGCTTTGGTAGAAGGACCACTGCCCAGTGCGAGCCGGGCGGAGCTATTAGTCTCGGACCTGGAACACAGAGACTGAAATAACTCCCACTGTTGGGCCAGTAGCCTCACGAAACTTCTGTAAAACCTGCCCTAAATACGCCTTCACTTGACCCCGTGACACATACAAGGTTACCCCAGCGAGAGCGAGATCAATTAAATAAATCGCTCTACACATACTGTAAATATATTAGAAGCTGTCCTTTAATATTCATTTACAAACTTAAAGTATACAAATAGGGAGCTGAACTCGTTTCCAAACTTAACCATGGTGTATCGTTTAATAGATGGGGTGGTGGATGAGGGAGCTATAGTAGAGAGCGAACTTTCAGAGACAAGTCAGACCCATTGGCTTTTAATGACAGCTACCTGTTTGAGCTGTATAGGTTCTCAAGAGATGGGATTACGTTTATTTGTAGATTACTAAACCCACACATTGCAAATAACACATGCCGCAACAGAGCGCTCACAGTCCCACAGACGGTGTGCATTGCACTTCGCTTTTTTTGCCAGTGGAACATTTTTGTACACCGTTGGAGATGCAGTGAATATATATAACATATATATATCATAGCGGACCACAAATTAAGCGGCCAAGAGGCAAACGGGACCGGCCTGAGCTTATGAGAATTATTGACGTTTCTCTATTCTCCGCGAAAAGTGGCCCAATACTCCCACAAACTCATTGTGAGAACGTTCGACCAATATTTATATCAGTTGCTCACGCACTGTGTCTTTGTCATGGTTAGCTTATAATGCAGAACATTCATGGTCACAAATAAAAAAAAAACTATTTGATTTGTTTGTTCTTCAATTCCCCTTGGTGATCAATATAGTATCTTTAATCTTTAATCTATCTATATATCTAATGTGGAATAGAGCAAAGCATCTTGGGAATGAGGAATGCGTTTATCCAATGAACCGATTGCAGGTCAAGTCTATTTAAAATAAATGTTAATTTTATTTTAAGATTTTAAATTTCTATATGGTCTAAAGCAAAGGTGGTTGTAAAAATATTTAGCTTATGGTTTGTTTAAAAATTTCAGCATTAGACACACACACAGACACACACATATATATATATATATATATATATAATATTTTAATTTACACGTGATTTCACATGATCTAATCAATATCACAACCTGAGGACATGTGATTTAATGTATTCCCCTTTTTGGCAAGATATATCGGCATCATTTTTTATATTTCGATGCCGATATCTACATTTAAAGCCATTATCGGCTGATTCTGATATCAGTCCAATAATATTGTGCATCCCTATTAATTATAAATATTGACAACAGTCGTTCTGATTAATATTTTCATGAAAACTGTGATACTCTTTTTTTTACTTTCTGAATTCTTTGATGAATAGAAATTTCAAAAGAACAGCTTTTAACAAAATAATATTTAATCACTTTTCCCCCCAGTTTCACAGACAAGGCTTAAGCTTGTCCCAGACTAAATTGCATGTTTGAGCTGTCTCAGATGAAAATATCTTGCTCTGACATATCTTAAAACATGTCAGTGTCATTGTTCTATATTAACATACACACCTGTAATATTTTCTTATAAGGCATTTTTGTAAAAGTTGCTTAAATATCTTAATTTTACTAATGCCTAGTCCTGGCTTAAGCTAAGCCCCGTTTGTGAAAACAGGCCTTTATCATTTTATTGTATCCTTGCTGAAAAAAACTATACATTTCTTAAAGAAATTGAACCATTGTGTATGTATCAATTACTATTGAATACATGAACAAATGCACAGGATATCCTGTTTCTCTGTGGGTGTTAATCAAGTGGAGTGGGAACAAAAGTTCTGACACCTTCACTAAAGGCCGACAAAAAAGGCACGCCACTAAAGAGTTGTGTTTACCTTAGGGTGCTTGTGCAAGTGCTCCTGAAGGTTGCGAATACGTGCTGTCAAAATCGCTACTGTAACAAAAACAAGGACATTCCGCATGATTGAGTCAATTTCTGAGATTCCAGTATGGTGAAAACAGTGACTTACTCAGTTGTGAAAAAAAAAAAAAAAGAGAACTTGCCCTTAACTTCAGTTGAACACCGGTCGTTCTCATGCCTCTGCACCTTGGCAATAAGCTGTTCCTGTTTCAAACGCAGTTTTTCATTCTAAAAGAAAGATATTACGACATTAGCATCTTTTTCTAGTTCTTAAGTCAATCTAAAATATAAAAAGATACCATAAATGCACGGCAGCTGAGGATATTGCAGTCTATTTTGAATTCTAAACCATTAAAACAAGAACTAAAAGGAAATGAAAACCCATACATGATTTGCAAACTCCAGCGTAAGCAGTTTCTTCACCACATCATCTACCCTGCAAAGATATGACATAATACAGCTACCGTTCTGCATTCAAGCACAAAAAAAAAAGAAATCTGAAGAAATCGTATTTCCTAATCCCAAATTAACAATCACAATGTTTACGCAAGGATGAGTGAGTCAATCTGAAAAATGCAAAAAACATACGATTGTGCCAGGGGTACGGATGCATATTCCTGCTTTATCATAGATGGATGCAGGTCCTGAAGCTGACTTGGGAATTCTGGAAAGAAAAGAAAGCAAAGAGCCAATGAGTACTGTGAAAAATTGATTGGCTATCAAACTGACTGTGTGTAGAGACCTCCTTTTGTTCCTCTTACCTTGTTTCTTTCTAGAAGGTCGAGCATACTGCCTCACTGGTTGGTTTAGGAGGGTTTCATCACCTGAAACAAACAATAAAGTCAGCATATATGCATTGCCTGAGGTCCTTTAAAACTGCTTGATAATCAACAATAATGCATATTAATTTATAAACTACATTCCCCTAGAATCAAGGAGAACTTTGTTTTTATTTGATATGCTGTACCACTGCATGTCTGTGTTAATAATTATAATTATTAACTATGCATAACTTCAATAAGGAAAGGTTTTTGTTACTCTCTTCTTAAACACAGACTATTTAATACACGTCAATGGTGACAAAGTGTCACCAAGGGTGGGGGTGATTTGGTTGGCCACATCCTTCCCGCACACCCACTCAAGGAAAAAAAATGCCTGTGAGACTGTCATGATACCTCATGCCAAAAAAGTTAATCATAACTATCATAGCCAAATAAAACAGAACTAACTTGTAAAATGTTCTTACATTATGAATTACTTTTGCACCATCATATCAAGTAACTATAAAAAGACAAGCACTGGATTCCAACATATTGCCCATTTTTAAATAACTATACAAATGATGCAGTTGCTCAAATTTCAAATGCCTGCAACAAATCTGTTTTTAAAAAAGGGCTGTATTTACAGATTAACAACTTTAGTGGTTTGCAAGTAACCTTGGGGATAGTGTAAACTGTATCTGAAGCTGATCACATACCGTTTACCCCCTAATGGTGAAATAACAGTATTGCAGCCAGAGATGCATTTAGCACATGAAATGATGTCATGTCAAGTTAGTAGAGATGAATATGAAATGGAAACTTTTTCATGTGCTTTTCTTTCGATTCATCCAGTCTTACATTTAAACTTGTAAATAGCACTATTATAACTACTGTCATCCTTATATTATGTATTATTTTTAATGTAAGTATACATACATACATAAATACAAACACATATACATATATATATATATATAAAAATTATTGTCTAAACAGATTTTATTTCCATTGACCATGTTGACACTGATTAAAAATGTCTCAAAAAAATAAAATAAAAAAATTTATATTAATATTAATAAAAAGTATTTGGGTTTTCCGTCATTTAGTCATCCTCGTGTCATTCAAAACCTGACCTGAATGACTTTCTTGTGTGTAACCAACCAGCTGACTTCCATTGTATAGACGAAAAGAACCATTTATCAAAATATGTTCCACAAAGGAAAGAGGTTTAGACAACAACAACAACAGCATGAGGACGCGTGTAAATTATGACAGAATTTCCTTAGTGAAACACTCTATTAAGCATCGTACTACTATTAAATAGTATGTATCACAGAAAAACCAAAGCAGTGACCTAGTTAACTCTGATTACCAAGAAAATGACACAACAACGATGGGCAGATGTTTTTGCTGATACTTAAGACATCTGCTGCTGTATTTCTATGCACATGTGAGGGAGTTATAAATACAATGCATGGGAAAATCTACAAATCAGCCTAATAAACATTTTAGAGTGTTAAATAAGCCATACAACCCTTCTCTCATAGTTTATAAGGATTGCGGGAACTGATAATTCTACACATTCCCCCACACATTTTTTTGCCCACGAACAAGAAAACATGAGCATGAGAAATAGAGATGTAACCCTAGTGATACATACTGGTGTCAACCTCACTTGAAGGCTACAGAAAGGGGACATGAACATGCCACAATATTCTGTGGGACTGTCCCTTTAATAAAGATACTGTAAGACGCTTTGACAAAATCATCTGCTAAATGACATGCACTGCCATTCAAAAGTCACCATTTATTAATTAACCTTTTATGCTCACCATGAATATGTATTTGATAAAAAATGCAGTAAAAATGGTAATATTGTGAAATATTGTTTTTCTTTCTAAACATTTATTTTTAATATAAATGCTAAAAACAGTTGTGCGGCTGGGGTGGTTTAACTTAGAGATTGTTTAATAACCAATATGTTCCAAATCACACACAAAAAAAAGAGAAGCATCATCACGAACCATCACTCTGCAGTGACCCCAGGTTTTTTTTTGTTTTTTTTTAATCATTTTAATTTTAATTTAATCCCATTTAAAAACTGCAGATGGACTTTCCTTGTAGTAAGTGTACAGTATGTCACTTTGAATAAGTAATCATGCACAAATGGACAATTAATAGTAAAATCCCACAACAGGTCAAGATCTATAAAGATTATGGTTACTTCATAACCTGCCTGTCATTCTACACAATTGATGCTGCCTTAGCAAAGGATATACTGTGAAGTGCTTGTTTGAGACAATCTTTTTAGACACTCCCATACATACACTAATAAGACTAGTAAATAATCACATTCATGTGGATGAGTCAAGTACAACAGGTAAACCAAAATGTGCATTGAAAATAATTTGCAGTGCTTTTTCAAAACAAAATTATTCATTCTTGATGCATTAGTAGCCGATAACAAGCCCTTTCACACATACAGACTTTACCGGAAAGAGATCATGTGTGAACAGGCCCTTTTAAAAATCCCGGTAAATCCGTTTCGGCAATTTACCAGTATGACAAGTCGTACCATTAAATGTTCTGCTGTGTGCAAATAATATAATGATAATATTATTACAGTATTACTGTGGGGGAGACTGAAAACCATAAGTCATATAGCAAATGTACACCAGCCCCCCTAACAAGTCTGCAACATCAAATTATACCCACAATCATTAATTTCTCACATTGCTGGTACAACAAGTCACACTTAGTCATATCAATACACGAAGTGACAACCATCTTGTGTTTTTTTCCCTTAACTTGTAATAGTTCATTTTTGCACAGGTATCAAGTAGCATCACATGTGATTTCTTTTTTTTTATTTCCACCACAAATTTGAATTACACATTATTATTATTATTATTATTATTATTATTTCAGGGGTCATATGCTATTGCTAAAAAAAAACATTATTTGGTGTATTTGGTGTAATGCAATGGGTTAATGCGGTTTAAATAGGGCTGGGCAATATATCGCACAATATATTCATGCTCATCTCATCAGTTAAGCCGGTTCTTTGATTAGCGGTTACACAGTTAAAGGGATAGTTCACCCAAAAATGAAAATTTGATGTTTATTTGCTTACCCCCAGGGCATCCAAGATGTAGG
>JAUMHQ010000076.1:15161710-15172182 GCA_032361165.1 Enteromius paludinosus
CTCATGGGATAGGAAAGTGTCCATGATATGCCTACTACAGAATTCGGGCGGAAGCAGTAGGTCATCCGGGTACTTCTTGCCTACTGAATTACGAATGCTATGAATTCGGACATACTACTCGCCTCGCATGCTATTTTTCGCATACTACATAGTAGGGAAGTAAGCGATTTCGGACGCAGCAAATGAGTGTATGGGTGTGGTCAATTGAATGCAGGTGTTGATTATAGAATCTTAATAGGTGTGGGTGTGCAATGCATGATGGGAATTTGAGTCCTTAATGGAATTTGAGTCCAGGTAATGCCAAGTTCAGACTGCACGATTTTAGCCCCAATTTTGACTCGCCGACAGGTTTTGAGAAATCGCAGACAAATGCCCGAGATCACAGGCAAATCTGTGATCTTGAACGTGAGTGACAATCACCCAGTGTGAACTATCAAAGCCGCGATCTGAGAGAGTCACAGACACCCGTGAGATATTTGGCATGCTAAATTTCTGGACCTGTCTGCGATTCAAAATCACGCCGTGTGAAATGTGTTCTGACTGAATAATAACATCAGCGATTACTTACAGCCAATGAGAGAGCAACATACAGAGCAGCGGGATGTTGGGGGAGGAGTTACAAAGGTATAGAAGACAAAGTTGTCGGAGATTCTTGTGAACACAGCAGCGACTGAATGCTACGCCGGATAATCATGCAGTGTGAAAAGATCTGTGACGCGAATACTTTGAAAATCGTGCAGTCTGAACTCGGCATTAGGTGAAGTGATGAGAGTGTCCACTAGAGGCCACTGCGACAATCCCACAGGCATTAACCAAAAAAATCTAAACAACCTTGTCTGGCCACAATTCTGCATAATGTCCCCATTCTGTTTACCATTGTCTGACACATTTATTGGATAATTCACAGAACCTAAATTTTGAAGCTGTCTATTCAGTCAACATTTGTTTTCTTTCTCCAAGAATGTCCATGGAGAATAAATGTAGCAATCACCATAATTAGTTGCATTTGTTAATGCATGCTCCCATATAAAACTACAGCTTCATTTGTAGAAGTCAAAAGTTTGAGAATTTGTGGCAGAGAAAACATAATATTTCAAATAACATCAGCCAAACAGAGTCCCTGCCAAAGAATTTCTGAAGAACTTCTCTTGAATTTAGTAGAAACTACATTTAAAGGGGCCTGTATAGCAAATTCAGTGCAATGGGCCCAGAATTCCTAGCAAAACCTCTGTCCCAAATAGATCCTCCACCATAATTGACCACAACTCCATCAATTAACTTTATGTGAAGCAGAATCTGTGTGTAAGTAAGAAACAGATTAATAAATAAAGATTTGAACTTTAGACCTTTTGCTGCCTCCAGTGATTTCTCTCTTTATTTAAAGCAAACTAGTAAAAATGTCCTCATGGACTAGTTTGTTACAAACACTAAGCTTTTCCCTTTAAAAGAAGTCATGTACACTCTTGAAAATAAAGGTGCTAAAAAGGTTCTTCACAGCGATGCCAACTATTTTTAGTTCCACAAAAAACCATTCCATTAAAGGTTCTTTTAAAGAACCATCTCTTTCCTAGACCTTTTAATAATCTCAAGAACCTTCTTTCACCACAAAAAACATTTGTTCAAACGGAAAGTTCTTCAGATGTTAAAAGTTCTTTATGGAACCATTTAGACAATTTATTTTTAAGAGTGTATAGGCTACTTGTGGATTATTGGAGTCATTTTGTGTGTGAGTGTGTGGGTGAAATATTCCTTTTAATAAAACAAAAAGTAAATGGGCTTCCTGAAACAGCAAGCTGTAATGGCATGTGGACTATGTGTAGGAGATGTCTCTTCTCACCTTACAGAAAGAGCACATGTTCTGAATTAAGATGTTTTAACACAAAGGATAGGAAATTGGGTATATGCAAACATTTATGTTTTACTTTGGTCGTGCAATGTAAAATTCATGTGTGGCCAAAATTACAATGTAAAATGAGCCAGGTCTTTTTGACATCTTATATGGTGGGTGGATCCATGCACTTTTTTATCTTGTCACCAGGGTTTGACTTACATTTCAAGATAACTTCCAGGGCTGGGTTTAGGAGTTGACAAAATCCAGCAGCTTGAGGTGAAAGCCCATCTGTGGTTGTCTGAGATTGTTTCCAAGATATATGGTTAAAGTTGGGGAGTGTAAGAGGCAGACTGTGTTCTCATTTAACTAAAATGTGGACCTTGGTGACAAGATCATCTGTTCATTATTGTGTCAACATATATTAATTCTGCACATTTGTTTTATAAGGTGCTAAACACATAATATATACTGGACACGCATTATGCTAACAATTATCTTAAATCCTCCTAACAGTATTTTAAACACTCTGTTTATTGCACCGAAATATGTGCACTCATTTAAATGCAGCTGGATTTGAGCAAACAGCACAACATTTTAAAGAGTGCTATGAAAACGAATATTATTTCGATATAATTTTCCCAAATGAATCGAACTATATTCAGAAACTTGGTAGACAGTCAAATTCAAGAACGAAGATCCGGCGGGGAGGAGGTTCAGTGAGGAGTGGTCACAGGGTCTATGTACAACGCGCTGGTGCAGTGGATTGTTGTCTCGCGCTCCGACAGAAGTACAGTAAGTGCACGCGCTTCATTCTTTCATGCATTTCCTGAAAATGATTCTTGAGTGGTTTTGCAAGTGTTTGGAGAGGATCAAGCACCGCTAAAAAGGAGTTTAATTTAGCCTAACTATTTAGAATCGGGTTCAAAGTAAAGCTCTCTGCTTGCATTTTTATGAAAACTGTGTTTAATGTGTGTTAAGGTTATATACTTTATTTTAATGATGGTTAAGATGACATAGCTGCCAACAAATGTGCACATTGTCTGACAAATATTTTTAAAACTAATTTAAGCTTAAATTAGAATATATTTGCATTCAATGCAAATTCCCAGTCGTAGTCATAAAAACAATCTATTTCGTTATATTATTGTAGACTATACATATATATATATATATATGCTTCTTTATCCAAGATTCAACATTTACATAAACCTCAAACAGATAAAGTGCTTAAACAGTATGTCCACTAGGAAATTCCTAGGTTTGTGCTATTTATTGTACAGCCCAGTACGGCTAGTGCATTAGAAAATATTTACGTATTATAACCTATTCAGTGTAGCATAATCAACAAGCCTTCCTTATGTTGCATGGCAAAAATATTATTTGTTAAACAAATGTTAGAAAGATTAGACATAATTTTTCACAGTGTCTGCAATATTTTCAATAATAGTTTATTGTATAAACTATTAACATAGCATGTTATTATTATATGTACTATGTTGGACGGAAGGTATGGTGGCGAAGAGAGCTCAACGCGCTGGAATTTAAGAAAACACATGCAAATAGAGAAAACAACAGCACATTAAAAAAACATTTTCATGAAGTTGACAACACAAGTGCTGCGAATCCTCACACAACACGTGCAAATGAAGAAACGAATCCTCACAACACATGCAAACTAAGAAACGCTCTGCACATTGCGCAGACCACAACAGAAATGTTTCAAGGGGAACGGAAAAAATGACGGACCCAATGCTGACCGGTGCCATCTTGTGCATCAGGCCCATATTGCAGCTGGTCCGTCACATTTTTAGGTCCCTATGAAACATTTCCGTTGTGGTCCGTGCAATATGCACCGCGTGTTTTAGATTGCGCATCTGTTGAGGTTGGCGGCATTTGTGTTGTCAACTTGAAAATCTTTTCTTTATGTGCGGGTGTTTTCGCTTTTTGCATGTGATTTCTCAAGTTGCAGAGTGTTGAGCTCTCTTGGCCACCGCACAGAGGGGAGGGGCACACGGTCGCATCACAGAGTATGCTGGCAATAACATAAATCAAAGCACATGGCACACAGTGTTCGGAGGGGAACACTGGAAAATATGAAAGAGATACTGTAACCTAGTGCAGAACGAGATTTAGCTGCTCGCGACAAACGGTGCCAGTATGAATGCACAATCGGCATGCGCTGCTCCAGCTCTTCCTACGCACTGCTTCAGTGTGCAATGTGAAACCGGCTTAAGGCATAGTCAATAAGTGATCCATCGTAAGTGTTGTTTGGCGAGACACAATAGGTAGCCTAGATAATATAGATGAAATATATTTTCAGCGTGAGAAAGCGTTGCTGCAGCCCTGTTAAAATTGGACGTTTTCTGAAATAAGAAATGTACTGTAGCTAATGAATTGGGAATATACTACTGAAAGCTGTTGAAAAAGTAGGCAAAAGTTGTTCAGCTTTGGGTGTGAAACGTCCTCATGTTTTTCTATATGCCAGCATGAATATAAAATAGTTTTTTTGGAGATACGCCATTTCATTAGCAGGAATTTCCTTCAGTACTGAAGTCTTGCATGCAAGTGTGTCGCCAATCAGATAGGGGCCTTGTTTGATTTGGAAATGAGGGGGAAATGTTGTTGCAACAGTTCCTGAGGCACAGTCTCAAGCTCCTTAAATAAGAAATACAGCTATTCTTCATTTTACAGTGATCAAATTGCACAAAAACAGTTGTGAGAGAACAGATTTAGGTCAACTAACATCCTTATCTAGACAAAGTTTGAAGGGTTTGACTAAGCCAAAGATCATGGATGTCTGTCAAAAATTTGCTCTTAGGTTTAGGGATAAAAAAAAAAAAAAAACAACATTAACTGTGCATGTGTAGCTCCAGTTAGAGGTGATCAGATCCATATGTGCTATGCTGTCATCGTGCTTGATCACACAAAAAGCATAGTGCCGTAGATTGTTTACATCATATGTAACATATGCAGCTGTGTTATAGACAGGGTCTGTTTGCTAAATAAATGCGAGTAATTTGAAGAGAGCATCAAAGGCGTTTGTTTACCTTACTGGATGTGTTGTGCATTACCACAGAGCCAGTACATTTGTCATTGTGGAATACAGTTCTAGTCAAGGTCTTGGGTTAGTCTTTTTCTCCCCAAGTATTTTTGTTTTTTGGTATATGCTCATCCTGGTATACTGAATAACATGATATTCCCGCCTCTCCCTTATCACTTGTGTACTGATGTTTATTTTCCACATTCCTATGGTGGCATGCATGTCAAAGGTTTCTGATGCCTCTAGTGGCATTTTACCTATCTCCAAAATCAATTTCTGACTCTGTGTCATTTGATGATAAGACATGATCTAAGAACTAAACAAAACAAAATAATCATAACTTAGCTGTGCCTAAAGCCTTTTTATTTGCTCAGATTTATGACTTACAGAGTACTTGTAAATGTTTTTTTAAATGTGATTTAAATGTTGTCCTTTTAATATCTGTGTCAAACATTGTCTGGATCTTTGAAATCATAAGGCAGGAAGCACATATGAAAAACATGCATGTAAAGATTTGCCTCATTGACATGTCATAACCTCTGGTTTTGGTTTTCTCAATCAGTCAATTCTCTCTTCACAGTTTAATTACTTCCATGTGCACAATATCTGATCCACCTTTCCTGTTACCCTTAAGCATATGGGCCTCACGATGGTTTTTCAATCCGCTGGTTCTGGCTTAAGGTTTAAACCTTTTTGGGAAGCTTGAATATTATTGTTTTTATTTGCATAGAATATGAGTGGGCCACCCAATTTCTTTGATCTCGTATGGGTGTTGTTTAATATGGGAGATGAATAAGATCCAGTTTACCACAGATTGCAGTGAATATGACTTAATGATAATTGAATCTTAACTGGTATACAGATCTTATTTTTCTTATTTATTTATCAAAGAGTCAAAAGAAAAAGACAAATGTTTGATATCGCAGATTTATTTAGCAGCAAAACTGTGTTCAACATTGATAATTATACATGTTTTCTGAGCAGCAGATTGGCAAATCGATTTCAGAAAGAAACTAAATAATTTTTTTGAAGTGTTTATACTGTAAGTGTTTCAAGAACAGCAGACCACATTAAAACAAATGCACCGAGCAGCTCATAAATAAATTAAACTAGTGGCACGACACTGGAGGGTTACTGAAAGAAGTTGTTTGGGATGCACATGCAAATAACTTCAGCTGAAACAAACTACAAAGTAAAAAGGAAGTAATAGCATTGTTGAAAAATAAAAGCCTTTTAATGAATGTATTTGGAACGCCAGGAGCAGATGAGCATCTTAATGAAATGGTTGTGTAAGAAAGAATTGCCTGAAAGAGTGCCTGAAACAGATGTACTGTAGGCTCCATGTGTCTTTCATTATATATATTATTAATGAGAGCAGAATACAGATTAGACTCCTTTAAGCTCATTGGTATTTGGAATGATGGGCGCATGTGTAACTTTCTATTCATAGGATATTTGTATCTCTCAAAAACATGAGTGGAGAAAACCAAGCGGATACAGATGTGTCAGTTGCCTTATGGAAGGCAAAGTAAAATGTAGCTGAATTTGAAAAATGAAAAATAACATCAAAATATATTGACCTTTATCTCTCTTTCCCATGCTGCCCAGCACAACATAGCAAAGTCAACCAGTGGTGTGATTTAAAGGAACAGTTAAACCAAAAATAGACATGTATGTTTTCTTCACCGATTTGGAGAAATTTAGCATTACATTATTTGGTCACCAGTGGTGAATGGGGGCCGTCAGAATATTTCTTCTTTAGTCCTCCAGTGAAAAAGTGCACCCCCTGTTGCTTGTAAATGGTGCTTGATTTGTGCATATTTCGCTCCAGATAATGATGAGGCAACTTTTTACTGGAGAAAGCAATATTATAGTTAGAGGACTCATATTTTAGCAGTGGTTTATAATGACAAACATACTAATGATGGATTTGTTTAATATAAACACACAACTTGTCAATTTACAAGACGTTAATTGATGGACTTGAGTCAAGTAGATTGCTTGTGGATTATTGACGGCACCCATTTACTGGAGAGGTCATGTAATGCTAGAGTTCTTTTTATTCTTATTGAATATAGAAAATTATTGAAAGATTATTTATTGATTTTGCAAACAATCGGTATTTGCAGTTTTGTTTAGTTCCACTGCTACCATCTGGATTCAGAGTGGGACTTTACAGAAAGGATCAGAATGGTCTAAACATATATTAAATGTCTTCTAGTGGCTGAATTGGACAAAAATAAAGAAAAGAAGCATTGCGTGGGACAATAGGAAGTCTAACAATTTTGTGGTTGTTGGGGTCCTGTCTTTGAGAGGTTGTGTTATTCATGCCAGGAACAGATTGGTATTCCTTTCTTCTCACCACATGAAAGAGTTTGGTTCTAGGGCCATGAGAGCTTGAGGGTTTAGACAAGACCTCAATTGACCTTAAATTTCACAGCTGCTCTGTGCTGTCATTCCAACTCCAACATTTCTTAACAGAAGAAAAAATACAAATAAGTAGCAGAATAGGCAGAATATATTTTGATAACAATATATAATATTTAAATGAATAAATAAACAATGTTTCTTATTAAGAATATGTATTTTAAGAAATAATAGTATCTTGGTGTATTTCTTTATTTAACGAAATATTGTAAAATATATATTTTTAATACACATTTACATTTTGAAAAATAAAAAAGTCCACTGGATTAAGGAGTGTTTAGTATAAGGTGGTACTGAACTTATTGGAAATATCATATTAAAATAATTATTTATTTTTTTTGTTCAGGTCTCCGGGACATGCTCAGACAATGGGGAAGATACGGGCAATTCTTTCTGGTTTAATCATTACATCATGTTTTCTCGTAAGCACTGCACAGCAAACAGGTAAACATTTACAAATACTTGCAATGTCTAATTTACAATGATCCATTTCCTAAATGATAAATGGACTTTTATTTTAATATGGCCCACAGTAAATGCATGTTATTCATGCCATTGATTATGAAAGTTATGTGTGTTTAGCGTTTTTGTCCAATTGTGTGATTTCTTTTGTTGTATTTAAAAAAAAAAAAAATTCACAAAACAAATTATATTGTATATAGTACTATTCAAAAGTTTGGTCAGTAAGATTTTTTATTTGAATGAAAGGAAAACATTTTTTAAGCAAGGAAAATGCACTTAATTGATCAAAAGTGACGGTACAGACAATTTATTATTTTTAACTTTCTATTCATCAAAACAAAAAGGATGCTTCCCACAAAACTATTAAGCAGCATAACTCTTATATTAACTTAAATATTAAGCATAATATAAGCATCTTCGAGAACGATTTCAGAGGAATCATGTGTCATTTCTGACACTTATACATGTCGTTATTATGTGTTGTCTGTTATTCTCTCATGATAGGATGCCTGGATGAAAATCCGCCATATGACATTGTATTCCTTGTGGATAGTTCCAGCAGCATCGGTACTCGAGACTTCCGGGAGGTTAAGACGTTCATGCACACTTTTGTGGATGGTTTGGACATTGACACAAAAAAGGTACAGGTTGGCCTTGCTCAGTTCAGCACCGATCCCCACAAAGAGTTTCTGATAGGGGACTATGCAAACAAAGCGGAGCTGTTTAAGAAAATAGATAACCTTCCATACCGACTTGGAGGCACGTACACAGGAAAAGCCATGAATTTCCTTAAGGACCACTATTTCACGAGTGAGAATGGAAGCCGTATCGATGAAAACGTGCCTCAGATTGTTGTGGTGATCACAGATGGAGAATCATCCGATGATATAACTGAACCTGCTCGCAATCTGCGACAGAAGGGTATTATCATCTTTGCCATTGGTGTTGGTCCAACCAATACGACTGAGTTAAAAGCCATCGCCAACAGACCATCTAAGCGGTTTGTGGTTAATATTGACAATTACCAAGCACTACAAGGACTGACGACCACCATGAAGCAGACAGTGTGTATCTTGATGAGGGATCAGGGCAAAGGTAAATTAAGTTTTAAAAACTATGTTCAGCTTAGTCAACAAGCCTGTATGCGCCTTTTAATCTCAAGTGACTTTTCATAACTGTTTACACCTGGTAAAAGTGTTATTTAATACTTGTATTTTTAAAATCATTATGTGTGAAAGGCTCAATATTAACTTTGAATAAATGACTGTCGCTGCTGGTTAAGTTATAAGCAGTAACTGTGTTGAATATTCATGTATTTATATGTGGAGATATGTAAAATAGTTATCAATTATTCATTCTGTGTCTGTTTCAGCTATTGCCCCAAAGTTTGCGGATATATTTGTCCTGGTGGATAGTTCGGCCCAGAGAGAAACACAGCAGATACGGAAACTTCTGAACCAACTGGCTGAGCAGCTCGAAGTGGGCGATGGATCTCATAAGATCGCTCTGGCTCAATTTGGAAAGAACGTCCTCAAGGAGTTCCTGTTTAATGATTACAAAGTAACAGGAAAAGCCAGAGATTACATAAATCGGTTTGAGCCCAGGCCTAATGGAAAGCGAAATATAGGAGAGGCCATAGATTATGTGCGTACTCACTTTCTGAACACGGCGTCTGGCAGCAGAATTGCTCAAGGCTACAAGCAGTATCTGCTGGTGCTGAGAATAGGGAACTCTGACGACAATATTGAGAAGGCCGTACAAACAATGAAGACTGAGGATGTGACAATTATCGATATCAGATTGGATGTTAATATAGCCTCCCTATTACCTACTCTTCGCACTTTCCAGGTTGATCAGAATATCATTGATATTGCAACAGATATTACAAAACAAATTCAGAAAAAAGAAGCTTTCAATGTTACAGGAGGTTAGTTTGCCTTTTTTAACTATAAAAAATACAGACGTAACAGAACATTATGAGTTTTATGTTCTGTTTGCACTTGACAATACTGTTTGCACCATGTTCTTCTATCACTTGATCTTTTTATTTTGGTGCGTCAATCTGTTAAATTGTTCAGTATCAGAGATTATGATCTGCACTCAGTCTGATGGGAGAAGACTTACATAGAAGCTGTTGTATTCTATTAGGTGGGTCACCACCCTCATGGTGGCTGCTATGATGAGATCATGAAAAGCCAAGTTTTGCTCTTCAAGCAAATAGGAAACATAATTTACCTCAAAGTCAGATCTTTCTTTCAGGAAAACATTAACATATGTTGCATGTCAGTCAATCTGATGTCATGTCTCATAAACACCATTCATACTTCAGAGCTTAAGGGGGCAACAGAGAGCTTCATATTATTAAAATAAAAATAATAAGTAAACCAAACTGAAAAGCATACCAGCATACAATGTAATATTCAACTGTAATACAGGTCATTCTCAAAAAAATTAGCATATTGTGATAAAGTTAATTATTTTATGTAATGTACTGGTAAACATTAGACTTTCATTTATTTTAGATTCATTACACACACCTGAAGAAGTTCAAGCCCTTTTATTGTTTTAATATTGATGATTTTGGCATACAGCTCATGAAAACCCAAAATTCTCAAAAAATTTGCATATTTCAGTAGTTTTCAATACAAAAAAAGTCAACCTTCAAATAATTATGTTCAGTTATGCACTCAATACTTGGTCGGGAATCCTTTT
>JAUMHQ010000076.1:15172282-15189623 GCA_032361165.1 Enteromius paludinosus
AAAAAATATCGATACCAAATTAAAAGCTTCTGAGTATCGATATATCGATACTCCAGCATCGATGTGCACATCCCTACATTACAGTACCTCTAGTGTTTAAACATATGCAAGGTGAGGCTGCTTTTGGCGGATACATGAGCACTGAGTGCCCGCTTATTTTTAAATAGGTGCAATCTTTATTAATATGCTGCAGATTTGAGTTTTAAACAACTACATTCTTACAGGAAATCCTCTTAGAATTGCATTTCATGGCTCAATAACAGCTCGCCGATTGGTGCGAAATGCATTCTGGGATACCTGGCTGCCTCAAGTAGGCACAAGCCTTCCCTTTGATGCGTCCCTGATAAAAGGGGCAGAGCAAGAACACATCCAGGGATTTTAACTGTACTTGACTAGATGTGAACTTTGAATTGGATCAGTACTTGGGCGACTACCGATGATGGTTCACAAGTCGGCAAGAACAGTCAAAAACACATATTGAAAAACGGCCCAGAAGTGCTAAAATTCTAACTCGCTTTTGGGTTTTGCTTACAAAGTGACATAATAGTTCCACCACTCTATTCTATATAAACATTGCTTATATAAATAACTTTTACAGGATCCTCTGCGTGGCTTATCAGTAAATAAGTGTTTTGCTTTCAGATACGTGTCAGCTGAACAGTGACCGTGGCACCGTGTGTGGTGGATTTATGCAGCGCTGGTACTATAATGAAGCGGTCGGTACATGTTTACCCTTCTGGTACGGGGGTTGTGACGGAAACAGTAACCGTTTTAATTCAGAAAAGGAATGCCTACAGAAATGTGGCAAACAAGGTAAGGCTTCTGTGCAGTCTCATAAATCATTGTAAATATAAAATAATAACCAAACCAAGTTGCAAAAATAACTACCTGAGATTTTTTAAAGAAAATGTTAAAGGAACACTCCAGTTATTTTCCATATCCTCTATAGTTAAACAGTTGAGTTTTACCATTTTTTTTAAATCTATTTAGCCGATCTCCGGTTCTGGCGATAGCACTTTTAAGTTTAGCTTAGCATAGATCACGAAAACCGATTAGACCATTAGAAAATTATACAAATTTAAAAATGACCAAATCTGTAAAAATAATTTTCTTATTTAAAGCTTGATTCTTCTGTAGTTACCTTGTGTACTAAGACTGACAGAAAATTTAATGTTGTGATTTTCTATGCTGATATGGCTAGGAACTATACTCTCATTCCTG
Source organism: Enteromius paludinosus (assembly GCA_032361165.1). Classification (NCBI taxonomy): domain Eukaryota; kingdom Metazoa; phylum Chordata; class Actinopteri; order Cypriniformes; family Cyprinidae; genus Enteromius; species Enteromius paludinosus. The sequence continues at coordinate 15,173,504 of JAUMHQ010000076.1, forward strand.
CGTAATAATCAAGGAACTTTGTTGCCGCACCAGGGCTGCAGCAGACGAATGCTGAGGACTATTTTCAGGCGCTGCGTAATATCATTTCACCTGCTGCACCCATGATTACGCCAGAGAATGGTGCATAGTCATATTGGCCTAGAAAATCACTTTTTTTTAACATGATGTAACTAAATCGAAACTCTTTGGTAACTTTTTTGAGTGTGATGCTAATGGTCTCATACGATTCAATTATCAATGCTAAGCTAAAAGTGCTCCGCCAGACCTGGAGATCAGCTGAATGGATTCAAAAACAGTAAAACTCAAATGCTTAACTCTATGGGAGTTGGAAAATGAGCCTATAAATCTGGCCAACAAACCAGTCTGACAGACGGACAAAGATCAGAAAAACAGATTAGTCTAGTTCAATGTGTTTTTCTGCAAGGTTGTTGAAAAACATGTTATCCCACCCAAACTCAAACCATTGGTTACTATATCAAGTGCTATATAGTATGGACAATTTGTCTCTAGAGGCACGGAAATTACAAACTCGACCTCTAAGAAATCAACTAAGGTACTTTGGCTATATATAATAACTGCAGAACCATTTTTCTTCTTTATTAAATCTCCAGATCCTGAAGTAATCCTGCAGGCAAAAGAGGAAGAGGATGGTGAGAAATGAGCCCTTTCTGTAACTCTTTATTTGGGTTTTGCTGATTCTTGTGGTTTAAAGGATTTGATCTGCTGAGTGTAATATCGCCTGAAGTGTCACTGACCAAAACTCTGTCCTGATGTTTCCACTCACAGATGTGTGTCTCATGAAACAGGATGTGGGGCCCTGCAGTGACTATGTTTTAAACTGGCACTATGACAACCAGCAGAATGAATGCATTCACTTTTGGTTTGGAGGATGTGGAGGAAACAAAAACAGATTTGACACGCAGAAGGATTGTGAAGCTCTATGTGTAAAAGACATTTAACCAGGGTGACTTTCTGAATGACACTTCTTGTGACTTAAAGACTTAATTCACATATTTAGCAATCTTTCTCTCTGAGCCAGAAGATTATGTTTGTGCAGGTTTAACAAAAAAAATTAAATGCACATTATTTGCACCACCCCCCCCCCCCAACACAATAGCAAATAAAAATATTTTTTGTGATACTTTTATGGTCCGCTTTAAAAAAAAAAAAAAAAAAAGTATGAAAGCTTTCCTGTTTGTGCCAAGGGATAAAAAAGGGTAATTTGGCTTTTTATCTCAGAATTCTTATTTTCTCTTGCACTTTTTAGGTTAAATCTTTCAATTATGGCTTTTTTCCTTCTTGAAATCTTGAAAAAATTGAGAATTTCGATTGTTTTTAGTCTGTGGGCATTCAAAGCTTGAATCCTAACATGAACTTTATAGATCCCTCCCTCATCCCTCTCTACCACTACGCTTCCAGTCTGTATTTTTTTTTTAGTAAAAAAGTGTTTTGTGACAGCACTAGTTATGTGCAATAAAATATGTTTGATATAAAATATTTTTTTAATAATTATACATTTGTTAAAATGTATGCATTTTTTTATCTTTACAAGTTGTGAACACTGCACACAACCTGTTTACTTCTGTAATCTGACCAGGTTTTTCATAATAAAGAAGTACAGTTGGACTTGATTTTATTCAGTGGGAAGTCATGGGTCATTTTAGATATTTCATGTTCACCTGTAACAATGCTAAATATGCTGTGCTCTGCTCTGCTCAGTTTTTTCTTCCAAAAAAAACCAGAATACATAAATGTTATGACATTTATTCAGGAATATCCATAACACAATGATTATAATGGAACTTTCAATCCCATCCATGTCTCGCACGCATGCACTCAAAACAAATCTACATGGTTTAGCTGTGCAGAAATAACACTATAAGTGTAATTCCTGCATGAAACACTGTTTTTGCTCACCTGTTTTCTGCAGTGTGATCATATTGTATGACCTTGATATTCACATAAAGCACAGAAAAACATACAAAGTAAACTGTTCACACACAAACTGTTGGCTTTTGCAGTTTTAGTTAAAACATTTTTTAAAGAGTATTTGATCCTAAATTACTTAATTATATTAATTGGCATTATATTTGACTTTACAGTGCACTTGATTGGTTGTCCATTTAACGGTGTCCCATCTTGGCAGGGTCTCTCTCTCACTTCCAGACTTTGACAATGCCATCTCTAGAAGAGGTGACTATAAAGCCCTGGGTGGTCTGGAAAGTCGCAATATCAGTGATGATGTCATGGTGACCCACAGGAAGTGATTCTGGGCCACGGCGGGGTGTATCCTCAGTGGATCCGCTTTTCTGCTTACTGTGGATCTCCTGATGAGGTCAAAGGGAGATGTGAAGATCAGCTGAATATAAATGTGCAGAAAATGAGACTGAAATGAGTTTCAGACCTGTACTACTTCTGTTCCTTCTATGATCTTGCGGTTGTAAAACACAGAAGGACAGTGAAGCGAGTCGTTTGCACCACCTGCGACAATGTAGGACCTCTCAGGGTAAGCCAAATCCCAAAACCTGCAGATATCATACAGAACACACACAAATTCATAACATAACATGCAGTCATAATTTTGGGAATGTAACATTTTTGTATTCATTTACTAATATTTGCTTGGTCTCATGAAAATATTTACCTTCGTTGAGCAAAAAGAGAGCTTTAAAGAGAAATGCCCATTGAGTTGTGCTAAAACACATTTTGTTACGTTGATATAGGTATGTATTGCAGCGGTTCAGAATTGAAATATTTGGGGATTGTTGCTAAAAGTTAGTGCTCTGTCATGTTGAAAATATGCCCTACACCAAATCCCTAAACCGACCTGATAATGCAAACAAATATTATAAACGCTGGGAGATTTGAAAACTGATGCTTTTGAATGTTAGCATGATAGATATCTAGTAGATATCTTTATTAATCAGAACTCTGTAAATTTGTGTGAAGAGGAATAAAAGAGTGTCACTGCCAGTGTTCCTTTTTTGAAACTGCAGTAATATGTACTTGTTGGTACGTATTTCTTGTCTCGCTAAAAAGTGCACCAAAGTACTTTAATGCCAAGAGGTAGGATTTTGTATGAAGTTACCATCTGAAATTCAGGAAATATTTGGAAAGCCCTTAAATCACTTGAATGGAAATGAAAATGGTGCTTTCAAATATTTTAGTTATTGGTAGTTGTGCAAACATTGGATTTGGACAAGCCTTGATGCCTTCTAACATTTTGCTAATTAGCCTCACCTGATTCTCATGTCAGATCCAGCTGTAAGTAGGAGAGGGTTGCCATCAGCAGGGCTGCAGTATATCCCATGAACACTGTGAGGAGAGGGCTGTGGAGGACAACAGATTACAGTGTAATGATTGCCAGCAGGTCTGAAAGTCTTTATTATAATGAACGTGTATTGTGATGCACAAGTGACAACATACTAGGGGTGTGAACCTACACTGGTCTCACGGTTCGGTTCGATTACGATTAGCATGTCACCGATTCGGTTCAATACAATATCTCGATGCATCACGATGGATTGACGATGCACTGAATACTCAATTTTCTATTTTAATTCACACGTATATAATTTTTGTTAATAAACACAAACAGTCAGATATATGAACTGAAACTTTAATTTTACATTCTCAATGAAAACACACTTCTTGAACAAATGTATATACATGAAATGATAATTTATAAACCAAAATAGCATTTAGAGGAGCACTGTCAAATTGCTCTCTTCTGACATCAGTTATCAGCTTCTGATTTCTCAGGCCAACACATTGCTGTTTGACTTTCGGACAGTGGCTCGCTGTGGTGCTGCGATGGAAGAATGTTGATATTTGGTGGATTCTGGCCAAAAGCCGGGAGAGCGCGGCCACTTTAAGCGCCAGATTCATCTGCGTGAAGCATTTAACGTGATGAGGGAATGTTCCAAATTGAGCTGCAGCGATCATGTTCGATGCATTATCTGTCACAAGCACTACATCTTTATCTGATACCTGCCATTCCTCGACAACCTGAGACAGTAGCTCTGTTCATAAAAGCCGAAATGTGCCCAGATGTCGGCTTTTAAAGCAGTTGGAGCATTTTTAATTACTCGCACTCGAGATCCGCCTCCCTCAGCCATTGTATTCTACTGCGCCAAAGCACGTTAGTATGTTATAACCGTTTATGGTCTATTACTGAACCGATACCAAATTGTTTTCGCCTGCAGCGCGATGCATCGTAGAAAAGATTAATTTTGACACCCCTACAACATACCTGCATCTCTGAAAGTGGAGGTGCAGTGCTAGCCCACAGAGTGAACTTCCTGTCTCCAGTCTCCATATCCCACATGGACACCTCATTGTTACCTTGGACAGCTAAAGAGAATGAGAAAAAAAAATTATAAACATACTCTATTTTATCTATGTATACATACTTTTATTCTGAAAGGATACATTAAACTCTTTAAAAGTGACAGTAAAGACAGAAAAAAATCTTATAAATGCTGTTCTTTTAAACTTTCTATTCTTTATATTTCTGATCATAAGAGACTTTTTACCTGCAATAACAGAGGACTGGTATAGCGGATGCATCAGCAGGCGTCTGATTCTCGCTCGGGCTGGGTGAGAGTGGCTGGAAATTGGCAACTGAAAACGCATATCCCAGCAAGCCATTGTGCCATTACTTGTGCCTGTGTAAGTAGGACATTAATTAAGTTCAAGCTTGACACAACAAACCCTTATCACTATAATGGTATAGGAATATCCTGAAAACATTTTCATTTTTCTGTAATTTGGGTTTTGATTGGCACACATGTCTGCTTCGCTATCCAACTATCCTCTTACCCACACACAGCCAACACTGATGCATGTCCACAGCAAAGGAAGTGATGAGGCCTAGGCGCAGGTCATGGCGGAGGGTCCAGGCATTGCTATTGCTGCGGAGATCCCAACCCACCAAAAAGCCATTCACAGTGGCGTAGGCCAGAACCGTCTGCGCCCCTGAGTTAAAGTGGTGTACGTCCACCGCACAGCCCTCTTCCTTTAGGTCCAGGAACCTGTAAGAAACTCAGTGGCTCAACGATCTGACTGATCTCAGTGGGATAGTTTTGATTCACTCATTTGTACCGTTGTATATCAGCACACAAATTCAGGATGCTACAAGTGGAGTTACGGGACTTGCACACACCTCGTCTGACAGGGCTGGACTTTGGGTGATTTGGGCGGCTTGTTTGCCTCAACTGCAAGAAGCTGGATGGAACCATTATCTGATCCAACAGCAAGGTAATGTGACCCCTGACAAAAGGTCAGTGTTTTCACATGGCCTCCAATCCGAGAATACGTCAGCACAGACCTGAAACGATCGCATTTTCAGTCTTTTCAGTTCACATAACAGCCTAGAATATTTATAGACATTGTATAGATGTTATCCACCTTGTGGTAGTCGTCTTGCCCTCCATTTTCTGGCTGTCCCAGATCTTTACAGTGCCATCATTAGAGCATGTAGCAAAGATGGAGTGCTCGTCTGAGACTCGGATACGGTTCACGGCAGATTTGTGCTCGTGGAGATGGGCCACTAGAAGACCTTTTGGATGCCACCCTGCAATGTAACAGCTGAGGTAAGCAGTGGAAATAACCTGTGTGAGGCAAACAAGCTAGAAAACTCCAAAAGTTACAATAATTCAAAAAGCAGTTACTAACAAAACCTTACTTAATGGAGCAATATCCTCTAAAATAACTACATAATATTCAGATTTTAAGTATATTTAGGATATCCTTTGGGTGAGAAGTATCAAATTTATATTGCCACTCAAAGGTTTGTTGTCAGTTATATATTTTTTTATCAACACTCTTAGTTTCTGTTAATAATATAATACAGTACATTATAAAATAATTTATATTTATGTGTGCCTTTGAGTCAAAAAGGCTTAAATTCACTGTCCAGTGATGTAGAAGTCAAATAACTTAAACAGCACAATTATTCTTATTATTTTAACCATTTACATAACCCATGTAAAGGTTACTTTTAGCCTTTTTTCTCAATTAAAATGTCTTTGTATTTTAGATATAAAAAATTTAAAAAAAGAAGTCAACCAAAAAGTCCGGCGCAGATGATTTATGCAGACCTTGCAAGCAGAGGCTAGACAGCCACACAATGTACTTTTATTAGCAAGGTCGAGGTGACATGTGACTGCTGTACCTGGCAGTGGAGGCTTGCTCTCCCACTCTGCACTCTCCATCATCTGTTTGGCCATGCGTTCTGCATTGCACTGCTCTCTTTTCTGCTGCACCAGCTGCTGTAGCTCTGCCTTGCATGTTGTGATGCGCCGCTGGTACGTGGACACACCACTTATAGACTGTACCACTTGAATAGTAGGGAGCGCTGTGGTTTTCCTGGATTGCCCAGCTCCACTTTCAGGTATCTAGGGAGCAAAGGGGAGTGGTTTAAGATAGAGATTTTTTACATTTATCATCAGTATAATTTAAGAACAAGCTAATATATTTAATCCAGCACGTTTCTGCATGTTTGTGCAAACATGACGGAAAATATAAAATGACTCATATGATTCAAAGCCTTTACAGACTACAAAGCTGCAACACCAACAAATGCGCACTAAAAAAAGGTGTTGATGAAAACAGGGCTGATGGAAGAGGCTAAAAGGAGTGGCCAGAGAGAGAGAGAGAGAGAGAGAGAGAGAGAGAGAGCAGTGGAGAGATGATAGCACACTGTCGGCTCAGCGGTCGACCTGGGCTGAGGATGGAACATGAGGGAGGTTAAGAGTCTCTGAGGAACTCTCAGATCGCAGATGCTCTCCGGCCAGAGTTCCGTTGGGCTCCCCACCACCGCTCGGAACTAGAACATTAGGTACCGTCGAGGGTGTCTGCGCCGAGCTAGGAGGGTCCAGAGAACCAAACATGCTCTTCCACTCCTCGTTCAAGTTGGAGTCCTGTTTCGTATGTTTGCGAGCTGCAAGAAGAGATACATTTACTGGTTTTAAAAGCGGTTTTGATAGAAGATGCATTTCTGGTCTCTAAAACACTTGGTGCTCAGTTAACGTGTTAACATGCGGTCTGACACGTGTAGAAAGAAAAAATATAAAAAATAGGCAACTGATTTAGTCAGCACAGTGACATATAGTAGGTAAATTAATATTAGTTCAAAAAGTAAATATTTTCATAGAAGTGAGGCAAACTCAATATGTATGAATGTTTGTTTATCCATAGGAATTGGGTTCCTTGCAATGATTTTGAAATGTTTTTGAAAAAAGATTCACAAAGGCTACATTTATTGAAATAAATAAATAAAAACAAAACAAAACAAAAAAAAACAGTAGAAACAGTAACATTATGAAATATAACAATTTAAAATTAGACAATTTTTAAAAATTGCTACATTTAAGGTACTTTATAATAACAAATCTGATTGTTAATTCGACACTCTTTGGTGTGATATAATCCTTTAAAAATCATTCTGTTATGCTTATTTGGTGCTTATTTCAGGATTTACTTTAAAAGAACAGCATTTATTTGAAATAGAAATATTTTGAAACTATGTTGTTTAAATCTGTCGTTTGTGATCATTTCTTTCTGAATAAGAAATGCTGTGCCTGTGAAAAATAGGAATTTTAAAGCTGTTTGTAACAACTTATCCTAAGGTATATTGGAGATCACCTTTATGACTGAATTAATTTAGTCATCAGTAGCCATACCATTTGTTTGCAACAAAGTGACTTCAACAGAAAAGCATTAATAGCCAACACGAGCTGTAGTGCAAAACAAAGTGTATCTATCACATCTGCCTGTTATTGTGACTTTTCAGATTTAAACGCACAAAGCCTCTGAGTTAGTCAAAGTAAGTGATTATAAATTCAAACAGAGTTCATCTGCTTGAGATCTAAACAATATACCAGAGGCAGAAGGGATGAAGTCTGCAAACAAATCAGAATTAAAAGGCATTGTTATTAAACGACGACCCAATAACATATCCTCAAATAACAGCAAATATTAATGCAGACAGTGTGTCACCAACCTCTTTTGTCTTCAGAGTCCTGTTTGGGCTTGATGAGGTCCACTTGTCGGCCAGTGATGCCCAGTGTACCAAGATCAATGACTCCGCTGTGGGCTCCATCACTCAGGTGGCTCTGGTCTATGATGTTGGCTTTGGCCTTGTTGGACTTGAGCATGAAATCTTTCAGAGCTAAGAGCTTGTCCTCCTCAGCCTCCGTCATCCCCTTATAGAAATCACATGATACGGCTTAACTTAATTTATACAAGGGTGATATAAGTCAAGGAAACATGCCTTATTGTTCCTGACAGAACACTTTTATTAATCAGCCATTACTCGTTTGGTAACATTCTACTCGAAGAACACAGAAAGTCCTTCCACTGACCACTGGCTGCAAGATTTGGCACATTACACAAAGAGTTCATTTACAAAAACAGATAACTTGCATTCTATGCAATGCATAAATGCATTCTAATTAATCATTGCATCACTGCATTTGGGTTATTTTGACATGGTTAAAAATGACAGCTAATTAACACAATAAAACACAGAAATGTGATAACATCATAAAAACATGATTGTTGAAACTGTAAAATGCTTCTAAGAGAAATCTGAAACTGGAGTGCTTCGGATGTTATCACTCGATTGAATGGGCGTTATCAGTGGTTATCATATATATGGGTAGGAAGGGGCCTGCTGCACCTACTGGTAAAACTAAAAATGAAATTAATTGTTCTACCATTTAGATTGTGTTAATTTAACGTCTACACCTACCCCAACCCTAAACCTTACCTTTACTATGATACAAAAACAGTGTTATTGTCTTACAGTGTTAAAAAAAAATTGTTCGATTTATGTGTGCATGCCCAGTAGTCCTATGGATGATAACAGCCTTCTAAGCCTACCAGTACCTTCTGACCCATATGAATGGGCTGATAACCACTGATAATGCACCCATTCAATCGAGTGATAACATCCGAATCGGGTGAACTGGAAGCATTATACATTATCAAATTTTTTTTTTAATTAAATTAAATAAATAAATCAACAGTAATTACAAATGTCAAAAAAAAAAAATCCTTTTTTCCTGACCTGTGAAAGAAGTTTCTTAAGCAGCTGGGCAATTGCGGGATCATCAGGAGCGGAGCATTCTGGGATGGAACCGTTACGCTTTTTTTGGCGGAGTAATAGGTGTCTGAAGAGGCTTCCGATGTCCTTGGAACGCAGCGCGTAGTCAAAGATAGAGCGACTTACAGGCTCTTTCAGCACACTGAGCAACACAATCTCCTTATCAATCTGTCCAAAGGCAGAAAAAGAGATGAAAATGGAAAGAAAACTTCTGAAACTTTTTTTTCTTCTCTGAAACACAAAAGGGGATTTTTATTCAGAGTAGTTGTGACTAATGACCTGTATAATAGGTTGTGTGATAAAAGGGTTGAGATGGGGCATAAGTTTGCAGTAGACGTCAGCAATGTTGAGGTGCTGAGCCACAACAGTGATGAAACCCACAGCTCCATAGCGGATCCACAGATTGGGGTGACACAAGAAAGGAGCTGAGAAACAGTAACAAACATACACAGTAATTATGCAGCACATTAAAAAACCATGTACAAGAGAGCAGAATTTCCCTCACCAATATCACTGACAAACTCGTAGATGTGAGGTTTCTGCAGTAGTCCCAGCTGACACATGCAAGTGAGAGCATTGAGAGCTTTATAAATGACAAACTCCTCAGCGTCACTCAAGCCTTGCTGCAGAAGAGGCTTCAGGATGGAGGAACTTTGCCAGCCCACATATGCTGCTACACCTGCATAGAGAAAATTTGGTAAAATGTTGACTGAGTGACTGTCTGATATTAAATGAAGTGACTGTGATGGCAACCTACCTACTATGCTGTCAAAGAAGGCTCCACGGAGGTGCCAGTCGTTCTTGTCATTAAGGAAGGTGATCATATGGGAGAGAAGGACATCATTGGCTTTCTGCCTGCCGAAGAACACGCAGAGGCGAGTGATGCCGTTCTCCATCAGCGTCTGTTTGACAATGTTCTCGGGGTCGCTCAGTAAAGTCACCACTTTCTGCTGAACCATTTCATGCAAGGCCTGCAGCTCTTTGGAAAAGGAATGGATCATACCCACAGCATTTTAATGACAGCATTACAATGCAAGCTGGCTTTTAATGTAGTGCAAAAAATCGGAGCTTAGATTGGGATTTATATAGACAATATATATTAATCTTATTTTAAGACTACCACAAAAATTAGATTTTATTGAAGGAAGGCATTTACCTGAATCATAGTTTTCATTTGGGTGAAGAGTTTCTTCTGTGTCCTCTCCATTGAGGTCTTGTTCAGAGCTCAAATTATTCTCCTGCACCAGTTCCAGAAAACGAAGCGCTGTCTCTGCCAAGTGTGCTATGTTCTCTATAATATAATATAACATTTTGGGTCAGTAAGATTTAAAAAAAGCATTGTTTTTGCTCACCCAGGCTGATATTCGATTGATGTAAAACATGTAAAAATAGCACTATTGTGATAAAGTTATTGAGATTTAAAACAACTGCTTTATATTTTAATATATGATTAATTAGCATTGAAAGAGAAATCGTTCATAATATTTAAAATGTCACTGTTAACACTTTTGTTAAAATTAAATGCATCCCTGCAGAAAAGTATAAAACCATGAATTGATTAATTAAAAAAAAAACTTACTGAACCCAAACTTTTGAACTGTAATATAAGCAATAAATTATAGAAATATATAGAAATACCAATGTATTTCTAATTTTAAATTATTTATTTTCACCAATTATTTGTTTTAATGAAAGTCAGAGACCAGATTGTGAATGAATAGCATTTACGCTTTTAAAAAGAACAATTCAGACATGACAATTTTAAAACCATTCACTCTAGCATCTGTTTTAGCACTAACATACCTGCATAAGCAAGTCTGACAATTGTGGCTTCATCTTGGGCCAAGTGGGCAATCCCAGGAAGAATGTATTCAGGGTAGATATTAACATCATTGCGAGGAACCTCCTTGACCAATGCCAGCACTTTAGTCAGCGTGCGGACGGCCTCAGCCCTGACGCGTGGCATAGAGTCATTGCAGAAGTGAAGCAAGTAAGGTGTAATCCTGTCCAGAAGTATCTCCACATTCAGCCGGCCTGCCAAATGAAGAATCAGCTCCAGCGCTGCCAGCTTGGAGTCGCAGAAACGTAGTGTCTGCAGACAAGATGTGATCACTGAAACCAGCACCACAAGCCCTTGTTCCTTGGATAAACTAAGCTCCTGAGATGCCTTCTCCTGTTTTTCAGACTTCCCTGTTTGTCCGCCACTGCACAAGTTATTGAGGATGTTCTCCAGGTTCTTACGAATGACTAACACTCTTTCATCAGCAGACTGGAAGGTCTCCTTGGCAAACTGAGCCATGTAGGGCTGAAGGAAGGTATAAAAGATTTCTGGGAAAGCCTTGCCTCGCTGCTGCTTTAGATATTCTTCTGCTGTCAACCGCTTTTCCGGTTCTCGCTGCACCATTTGTGCCACCTGGAAAGAGTGGGTGAAATTATACAGAGTACTACCTGGTATCCTAAATAAATCATACTACCTTTCAAAAGATTAGGGTTGGTAAGTTGTTGTTTTTTTTTTTTTTTTTTTAAGAAATCAATACTGTTAATTAGCAAGGATTCATTAAACAGTAAAGTTACAGTAAAGACATTACAAATATTAAAAAGGACTTCTATTTCTGTTCGTTTGAACAATGTAATCATCAAAAAATCCTGAAAAAAGTCGGCCATTATAAAATTCTACAAAACAAAATTTAGCTGCATGAATCAACATTAATAATAATAAATATTTTTCTTGGAATCATTTCTGAAAGATCATGTGACACAGAAGACCAGAGTAATGGCTGCTGATCTTGGCCATTAAACTTATAAAAAAATATTTAAAAATAGTAAAATAATATTTCACAATATTACAGCTTTTACTGTATGTCTGATCAACGAGAAGCAGTCTCAGTGAGCATAAGAGACCTCAAAACATTTTCGAAAAACAACTTACTAACCCCAATCTTTTGAATGGTAGGTAGTGTAAACATGTGTAAAAGCTCAAGGGAAATAATACAAAGTATCTAAAATCTCATATGATTAGAAATGCTACCAGTTCTCTAATACTGCGATCTTCAATTTTCATCAGCACTTGTTCCGTTTGGAAATGTCCTTTACGATAAGCCAGCAACTGTGAGAGGTCAAAGAGTGGGACGCCCTCTGTAAACAACTCTGCAATCACACAACCTATCAAAAGAAAATAAAGAAAAAAAAACATTTGAGAAATGTGTCATATTATGATGCATCAGCTTTAAGCAACCTAAAAATGATAAAATAGGGATGGATACCAGCTGAGAAGATGTCCATGGGCTGTTTGAGTTCTCCCCTGGTCCTCTGGCTATTGCTGGAGAGGTCCACGAGCGGAGTTGTCTGGTCACTTTCTGTGGCAAACATACTACCATCCACAAATCTCTCCGGTGCAATATAGCACGTTCTCCTCCTGGACGTATCGAAGAAGTAGTTGAAATCTGCAGGGTTGTCTTCAGGCAAGTATGTAGGTTTAAAGCTAGCAAAGTCTGTTAGAAGCACCCAGTTCCAGCTTGTCACCATGACGTTCTCTGTTTTAATGTCACCATGACGCACACCAGATTTATGGGCCTGGTCTACAGCATTGAGGAGCTGGAAGGCGATCCACTTCTTCTCCACATTGTTGAGGAACGGTCGTGTGCTGATGCGGTCATACAAATTATCCCGAACATACTGCCGAAATAGTATGGCTGCTTTCTCAGTAAGTGTGGCTTTCTGAAAAGGCAGACAGTTCTGACACGAGTGCAGTCTGATTTTCAGCTCCTCTAGCTCTTGTTTGTAACTGGTCAGCGGCAGAGAGGGGTCCTGGATCGCAAAGACCTTAACCACAACCAATCCTTCTCTATGTTTCGCCCGGGCCACTTTGAAAAAACGTGTACTGCCCAGACTTTTGTCGTATTCATAATCATGGATGTCAGAGAAGTAACTGTCCACCGAAAGAATCTGTGATGGAGCAATTCCAGCCAGCTGGTTCCCCATGGCTGTCCTCAAAGATAAATGTATACCTATTATAGATAGATAGATAGATAGATAGATAGATAGATAGATAGATAGATAGATAGAAGATGGTTTTGTAGTACATCCCAACATTCAGCATTTTCTTAAAACTATTACTAATAATCACCTGCAACTGGAGTAGATACATGCAAAGTTTTGTTATAAATGTAGTATAATCTTCAAATTCATTATACAGTCTTCTTCGCATCACACAGTGCAATGAGACAAAATGCTGCATCATATCTGTTAGCAATCCTCGCTAGAAAACATGAAACTCCAAATATTTACATTATTACAATTTTCTCTCCATATAGGTTGCCATTTATAAAGTATTATGTGACGTGCGTGCGCGTGTTACAGAATATTGTTTGTTTGCAGCACTAATACAAAAATAAACGGTTGTTTACCTGATTCTTTGAGCCCTGCGCGCTGTCAACTAACCGACTGGTTAGCAAATAGTTATTTCTTCCCACCTCACTCAAAATGACATTCTACATTTTGCCCAGGTTAAAACGAACGTTACTAATAAACATGTCAAATCATACGAACGATATAATATACAGACATTTACATGAAAGAACCGCTTCGGTTGTTATTATGTCTCAGAAGTGAACTAGAGGTGCGGGTCTCTATTGGCTGGTCCGAGATCTGCTCCTCAGCTCAATAGCGACACGCTATTGGATGAAATGTGTCACGTGTCTGATCCCAGATCAACCGGAAACCGGAAGATATTATTGATTGTATTCGGATTTCAGTTGAAGAGTCAGAGTCAGTGCGTCAGAGGCGTTACTGAGCAGCACGACTTTCCAAGTTTATTTGCACGTTGTGAAATTATTAAAGCACGCTTTTTCTCTCTAAAAAAAAAAGATTTACGCAATGGCGCTGCTCAGTGGACTGACCGTTTTAAATAGAGTTTTTACAAACAAGTGCTTCACACCTGCACGAGTAAGTTTTACGTTGTCCATGCGCATGTAAAGATTTTTGTGCATGCATTTACTATTTAGTCTCGCAATCTCATATAATGCTGCCAATGTGATTCGTTTACCTGGAACTTTAGTTAAAAAACATGCGTAAAATGTAAGATTGTGCCCTTAAGTGTGTGTAATTTAAAATAACTTTCAAAGTATTATATATTCAAGAACAATTATCTCTTTTAATTGTAATAATGTGTACTCAATAGGAAAATCCTGCATGTTAAACCTTATGTTTCATTTGGGACCTGTTGCATGCATTAGAATGTATAATGCTCTGGTTTACTCTTTGTCATTATGACCTTTCACCCAGTTTCTATTTATGGGTAGGCCACTCTTTATTCCTTACTGTATTAATGCATTAATATACAGATATATAGATTCCCTTTGCATCTTTTAACAGCTGTTTGGAAATGGGACAAACACTTTATACCAGACCAGTCCTCCCCATGCAAGATTCTTTCCACCTTGTGATGGTGCTATGCTTCTCCCAGGAACTTACAAAAACAAAGTGGCCATCATCACCGGAGGAGGAACAGGACTTGGAAAAGCCATGACCACCACTCTGTCTTCTCTTGGAGCAGAGTGCGTGATAGCCAGCAGGTTAGTTATTCTTCTTGTTAAAATATTAAGCAGCGCAATTGTTCCCATTATTGATAATAGAAATGTTTAGTGTGCACCAACTCAGCACCTAAGAATGATTTCTTAATGATCATATGAAAAATGTTGTCATAAGTCTTCTACTGTCACATCACTTCCAGAAGTCTTGATGTTTTGAAGAAGACAGCAGATGAAATCTCACAACAGACAGGAAATAAGGTACCTGTGCTTCAGAAAGTCTATGCAAACATTGTCATTTTTCTTAGAGCAGTTCCTGTGGATTTCAGATTACGGTGAAAGACTTCTTTCTTTAATCCTCTTTGAGTTTGATAAATGTGTCTGTTTCAGGTCCATGCCATCCAGTGTAATGTTAGAGACCCTGCTTCAGTGAAAGCTGCTGTTGATCAACTTGTAAATGATGTCGGCTTGCCTGATGTAGGTTTAGGTCTCCATCTCAACGACAATGATGCAATAGATTTAGCCAAATAAACTAAACTGTTTCTAATATGCTTTATCAACCCACAGGTGGTGATAAACAATGCTGCTGGAAACTTCATCTCTCCTACAGAGAATCTTTCTCCCAATGCCTGGAGAACCATCACTGATGTAGTGCTCAACGGCACCGCATATATCACTCTAGACATCGGGAAACGCCTCATCAAAGCTGAGAAAGGTGATTATTATTTTTACAGACATTGAGCAAAGTAGCTGTAGGGTAATTTAATGTATTTTAAGTATGCTAGAAATCTTACTGTTACAAACAGTAGAGCTTAGCTCCAACTAGGCTAAGTTTATCGGTTTGATTCCCAGGTAATGCACCGATAAGCACATGTACCCGGAATACAGTGTAAGGCTCTTTGGATAAAAGTGTCTGCAAAATGCTTCAACAGATTTGAGTGAATTAAAAGAAATTGTTGATTGAGTACATGACCACTAGAGGGCAGTAAGTGCAAAACAATTCTTACCGAGGACCCAAATTACTAATAAACTGTGGTATTTGTTTAAGTGATTCTTGTAATAGTTAACAGAATGTTTTGAATTTAATAGAAATTTCTATAAATAACATCTGTGAAAATAATTTTGTGCTGCTATCTGTCGACCTGAAAAAATAAGAATTTGTGAAAATACATGCCTTTGTATCTATCAGAGTGACAGAAGCATGAGCTTACTTTTGGAAATAATTCTAGACAATGTGCATCATTGCAAAAGTACAGCCCCAAAATTACTTAATTTTACATATTAAATCAGAAATGTATAACCAGAAGTCCATCCACCTAGAACTGTAGTCCCATTGCTAAAAGGACTGGAAAAATGTATTTTTAGTAGGGGTGGGCATAGATTAATTTTTTTAATCTAGATTAAACTGGCTCATTTGAGATCTGCCAAAGGCATTCAGAATTTGTGTGCTACCTATTATATTTGAGATATATGTGTGTCAGTA
>JAUMHQ010000076.1:15239937-15258832 GCA_032361165.1 Enteromius paludinosus
CATTAAATGACTACCAGACTGCCACGGTTAAAGTTAAAAATCTTCGTTTGTGTTCTGCTGAGGAAACAAAGTCACCTGCATCTTGGATGCCCTGGGGGTAAGCAAATAAACATCAAATTTTCATTTTTGGGTGAACTATCCCTTTAAGTATAGATAGTAATGCCTAAACATTTTTACAGTACCCACAGCAACTAATAATTTATTGTACTTCTTTTTTTTGTCATGCTGTGTTAACGAATGAAACAATGTGCACCTCTTATCGACTAATCACTGCACATATTTTAACATTTCCATTCAGGAGGTTCAAAGGCTAGCAAAAGCTGTGTTTTTCTCAATCACTATCATCCTTTTGTACGGAGACATCATTTATTTTTCAGTGAGTCATGATAATAGGAAGGCAAATAATCAAATCAGCGTTGCTTTCCCTGAGGTTCCAATCAGACTCTGAGCAACGGTGGGGTGGGGGAGGATCCAGATGATGCTGATGATAATAACGGCATGATTTTTGACAAAAGGTTTCACGGGAAAATTACGTAGCAATTTAATTTCCATGCTACATTTCCGCCTGGTACAAAAAAGATGGGCCTTAATAAATCCTCCCCTGTGGTGAATTATAATTGGTAAGCAATAATTTGGAGGGTTTTGTCTTTTGGGTAATCAAAATCAAACAGCCACTTGGAATAATAAGTGCAAATTTGAGCTAAAAAGCAATTTTGTTTGTAACAATCAACTTCATTGTCCTCATGCCTGCAAGTTTACTGAAGGGTGCATTTACTAATTTCCTCGAGAACAACCAAAGAAACGGAGGCCTGACTGAAGGAGCATCAGACGATCATGAGCAGCGTGGTAAAAGCAGCAGGTGAATGTTTTAAGTGACAACATCTACCAGCTGGAGAAGGTGTGAGTGAGGCCATGCGCCAACCTTTTCTCCACAGGTCACTGCCATGTCAGACGCCGCCGACGTGGTGTTCATGGCAACCACTGCCTAGAAGAACAATAGGGGCACCACAGAGCACAGTGGATTGCTTTCCAAAAATAGGCAAAACTGCCACTAGCTGATAATTGTGTGTGTTCAGTGTCATCCTTTTCAAACCTTAGATCTCTCATCTTTCGACAAAGGTATGCTCACTTGACACACGGCCAAATACGCTATAGAAGACAGGATGAGAGATAGAGAGCCCTTTGGGTGTAATTATAGAAGATCAAGCCGGACGAAGAGACAGAAGAATTAAATGAAGCAGTCCAAACTGATACATCAGGTTTCTGAAGGTGAAACATGTGTGTTTACTGTGTCCAGAACGTCAAATGATTGAGCTGCCACATTTCATCAACAGCCTCCTTAATCACCAGCTTGTTATTTGACCATTGATACGTCGTAGGATTGTCTCCTTCACAATGTCCCGGTCTCTGTGAGGAAGAAGTCGGAAAAAGGACTGTGAGTGACTATTGAGATGATTGTTTGAAAATGGCAAAGTCTTGTGAGGATTTGTGAGCATCACATCGTGGTTATTTGTTTATGGAGCGTGTCTCAAATTTATGCTTCATTGTGGATAGAGTAGAGGGGATAATTAAACCATGGGTGGAACTGTTATCTGTGTTAACTGTTAACTTGTGGAACCAAATACCACCAAGAAGAACCTCAACTGATCAGACCAGGAAAATTTTAACTGCTCCTTTAGTCAGTGTGTAAAAAATCATCTAACTGGTCATGTGGGTTAGTGGGCAACATTGTCTGTTTTCAATAGTGTTAAGAATGCTTCGCGCAGAAGTCACTTTCAGCTTTCTGTTGCTACACTGTCACATAATCAAATTGTACGTATTTCAGGTGGCTAATTTGTAAAGATCGCTACGACCTCACTTGTACAATTTTATAAGATTTGTGTGATAGGTAGGTTTAGGGGCGGGGTTAGGTGTACGTGACTCGTACAAATTCATACGAATTCTGCAACTCGTAAATTATGAACGATTTAGCAAAAAAATCATATGTATCGCATGATCACAGGCTGTGAAATAATTTGCCTTTGTGTAAAATTCCTTATCAGAAAGATTTCTGTTCAAGTCACTAGAAAATTCACCAAACAAAAGTAAATGAGACTGCTTAATCAGTGTATACACCTCTGTGAATTATACAACAACAGAAAAAAACACATATTGCATTTTGCAATGGGTTCAAGATGGTTACTCAAATTAGTGGGCATAAAAGGTTCTTTAACAATAGTGCCTACAGCTGTAGATTTTTCATGTTAGCCCCATGGTTAATATAGGTTGCTGAAACTCATAAACCTCTAAACACCCTCCTCTTTTTTTGCTTATGTATGCAAATTAATTTCATTTATATAATATGAGAATCCATTCATTTAAGTAATTACATGTACTGTAGTGCATTTGTTGCCACCTGCTCTGGATTATGCAATCACAATAAATCTGAGTCTGAGAATGTGTTCCAGTGTAGCTGACCTCTGTAATACTGAATTAATGTGTAATATGTAATATTACTTTGTATGCAGTGACACATTCATATATAGATTGCATTGAAAAGCAATGACATTTCATTTTCCAATTATTATGTGTACCTTGATCTATATATAACCTGAAAATTAGGCATTATGGCTGGCTGAATTATGGCAGACATCACAGTGTGATGTTAATTGATGTGTTCTGCTCTAAATAAATAAATACATCTTACCCTTAATTAAATCTTTTAAGTCAGCAACCTGTCTATCTGTAAGCCTGTTGTTCACTTTCACTGTATTATCTGCCCGCCTTGCTCTTATCCTTATTGACAGCTCAGGCTTATCATGTCTGAAATATGTCCAGTGTAAAGTGGAGGAAGCCTTCTGATGTAATTATTTCCCCTGCTAATCTGAGCATGCACAGGTGGGCTGCGGACTGGCATGCCATCGGTTCATCTCCATGCTGTCGAGTGACTTCAATTGTCAGCCACTTTAATAGGGAGCATTCAGGGCACCCAGTGTGGCAGTCATTTGTCATATTTTGGTTTAACTTCAGACTGTGAATTATGTTCTTCAGGTCATTTGCCTGATATAGACATTGATGAATTGGGGAACTGGCATGTGCGTTAGGATATAATCTTGTTTGTAAGAGGATGGTGATAAACTGTAGAAGGTTTAATATAGAGTTAATAATAACGAATGCTTGGAAAAAAAACAAACATTATGATTACTGTAGCTATCACCTCAGGAGCAAGTCAAAAGTAAAGCAGTATGTGACTTCGAACCAATTGATCCAGAAGCCAAAATATAAATTTACTTTTGTGGAAGATAAATTTTAACCAGACATTATATGGACAAACAGATACTTGTGACTTACATTATATGTGACAGACATTTACTTTTTGAGTGAACTTTCCCTTTAAGGTAAAACCAAAAGAACTGTTTTTACAGCATGTCTCCTCTTAATGTTCTCTGGTTAAATGCGTGTTTTGCCATAATGACACTCCACAAACTGTGATCACTTTAGCAAATGTTCGTAATCTATTCACTGTCATTGCAAGTGTTTTATAATAAATGTATGTTGATATGTCCACTGATGTCAGGCTTGCTGTTTTTTGCTCTGACCCCTGCTGTTGTGTCATTGAACAGGGAAAAACTGCTGAAAAGGCCTTTATTTAAATGAACGTAGCACAACATGATGTTTAGACCCTGCAAAGTGGATAAGTTAGGTAAAAAGTATCAAGAAGTGGATCCATGTGCCAAAATAGGCAAAAACTGGAATAATCAAAAAATGAAATTCATCAGCCCACCCCAGATGATATTTTTGGTCTTGCTGCAGATAATCATTGCACAACACAGAAATAGGAATCCCAAAAACCAGAAAGAAAGAAAAAAAGCTGTTCTGAGGCATTGTTTACTCCAGATGTTGATGATTGTTATATGACAACAAACTACATTCAAACAGACTTCTTGTATGACCCGATTTAAAAACGGCATAAAATATTCCTAAAGGATTAATGCAAGGATATTTTTTGTTCGTTGTAGTAAAATGACTAAGGCTTTCCTTTAACAGTGGGAACTAATGATCTTTCACAACCTTCATGATGGTCTTTATTAAATAATGCCTTCTAGTTAGGCTGATAGAATACTTCAGCATTCAACGTGTGATTAAATACTTTATATTTCAGATTAATTCAGCAATTAATTCATCTTATTCTGCGATGTATTAGAATGAAGCAAACAGATTAGTGTGACAGTACGTTGATCCATTTACTGCATTAGATATTTGATTAATGATATTGTAGTGCATTTTAATGGACATATTTTTTCAAGGATTTTTATTGAAGGTTTTTGCCTTTTCTTGGCACAGTAAATTTCCAAATCTGGCTGGCCATGATGAGGACGGTCCTGGTAAATGGCTCTTTGTTAATCCAATTCTTGACACTATGCCAATGAAAAAAGTAATAATTCTTGTTGTCAGCCTGCCACCTCTCTAAATTTGCATCTAACTGTACTGGCCCATTTCAATTCTGTTTAGCTTAAGTAGGAGAAAGAGAATATGCTGTAACTCATTTCTCCAAATGAAAACAGGGCCATGTTTGCCAAGAATTTATTCTGGATCTGTATCACCCAGAAGATTTAGTCCAGATTTTCAGCAGTTATGTGCATACAATCAATCAGTCTTATTATTTTACACCACAGTGTCCATTTAAACTATATATGTCAATGATGCCAAATTATAATGGTCTAAAAAATATGTGGCGTAATACTTTAGATGTAAAGAAAACAAAAACAATAGAAGTAGCATAGTCATATATGCTATGTGACATTACATACTCTGTTCCAAACCCAAAATTCCATAAATTAAACAAATAAATAATAACGCTTTATGTTTTTTAGGGTTCATGTTCTCAGTCGCAGCATAAATCACAATCTGTCCTATGAGCTCCCTCTAGTGGAAAAATAAGGCAAGATTTTAGCAAATTGCAGGCATAAAGAACAGATTGGTGTCGGTCTCGATCATGTATTTTAACCAGACAATTAGGACCCCCGATAGAAAGAGAATGTGGGATAAGGTTGGTTGAATGGATGAGAAAGAGAGGGAAGGGTTGGTTCGAGAGAAAGAGACACACAGTATGGTATGAGGTGGCCCAACACTAATATAGAGGTTTCTTGGAGTCAGGTGATCATTTGAGTCGTGACCCTGCTCTGAACGTCAGCTAAAACCAGTTAATCCCCTTTGTTTAAAAAGCGTGAGCGTATGGCTCATTATTTAGTTAAACAAAGATATTATTTGACCCCCAAAAAATTAATTACTCATTATCATATAGTTTCAAACCCGCAAAACCAAACGAAGGTCTTGTGAGTTTGGAAGACATGCCGGAATTCTATTTTAGTCTATTTTAGAAAATCAGTCAGTGACACGCTACTCTTCTGATGCTCCAAATTTAAAGGTACAAAGGATGCCCCAGTGATCACTGATGAAATAGTCACACTTCAGCTTCTCCAGACCAATCAGGGTCATGCTTTCTGGCTGTAGTATGGCACCCTCTTCAGCTGCTCTGAAGAACAGTCGGTCAAATCGCAGGTGTATAGAATGTGGGATTTCTTTGTTATCATTGATGGATGTGTCCCAGGTATATCTGCATTCCTCCGGTTCTCCCAGCATCTCCCACACATCAGAGATACCGTCCGGCAGCCCCCCGAGCTTCTTCACCTGTCGTAATCACATCACATTTGAACAAGTATTGAAATTTCTAGGACATCAGGGAAAACGTGTTAGTATCATACACAACCTCCCAGTCTCTAAGGTTGGTATCTCCTCCAAATATAACTGTATGGTCCTGTGGAGCCTCCTTCATCCATTTCCAGACTCTCCGCAGCTGATTCAAGCGTTCTTGAGAGCCTTCCTTACAGCTCTCCAGATGAGATGTCATAATGCATAGTGGATGACCTAAAAAGGTTGCCTAAATAAACATGTAAACAGAAACAGGATGCTTAATATATTAAATGTTCTAAATTCACAGTATGACCATTTCATTATAAATATGGTCAAAGGGAAAAAAGCAATATTCATAATCAGGCATATTAAATCAATTATTCAACGGATAACAAAAACCTACAGATGCTAATAGCAGGTTTCTACCCATCTCTGTAGTGGGGTACTTCACAATATTGCTCTGGAGGATTTGCACTCTGTCCTTTCTGAGCAAAATACCCGTGAAATAGCCATCTTCACTGCCTGAAACACAAAATTATCTAAAACTCACACCAAAAACACATTTATATATTATATCGAGTTTGTATGTGACCTGACATACCTTGCAAAAACTCATAATCTTTCATAATGTTCTTTAAAATCTTCAAATAACCAGGAACCAGCTCTTGCAACAGTATAACATCTGCACGGTACCTGCATTAAAATCATAACTTGGTAGCTCATCCATATTAGTCTTTTTATTAGTGGTTTTGTAATACACTATGTATAGATAAGTACGTGAGCTAAATGCTGTAGACATGTGCAATGCTAATGATAAAATGCTTATTTTTAATATATTATATTAAAGGAAAACAAGTAACTTAAATTGTAGGTTCTAAACATTGAATGTTTTTTTGTTTTTTGAGTATATCCATTAGTATCTTGAACGAAAGGCCTATTTCTCTCAAATATTGTTCACAATTCCGTATAAATCTGTGTTAGTGAGCGCTTCTCCTTGGTGTGGCATATTAAGACGCTGGTTATACAGCATGATTATTGCACAGGTGTGCCTTAGGCTGGCCACAATAAAAGGCCACTCAAAAATGCAGTTTTATGTCACAGATGTTGGTTTTTGAGGGAGCATGCAATTACTGTAGCATGCTCACTGCAGGAATGTCCACCTGAGCTGTTGCCCATGAATTGAATTTTAATTTCTCTACCATAAGCCATCTCCAAAGACATTTCAGAGAATTTGGGAAGCTTTTCTCGACCTGACTGTAGTTCGTGGCAGTAACTGACTTGAGTGGCACTTTGGTTTTCATTGTACAGGACAGATGGCAGACAGCATGTATGGTGTTGTGTGGGTGAGTGGATTGTTGATGTAAACGTTGTGGATCGAGTGGCCCATGGTGGATGTGGGGTTATGGTATGGGCAGCAAACACAGGTGCATTTTATTGATAGTATTTTGAATGCACAGAGATACCGTGAAGAGATCCTGAGGCCATGCATCACAACAATGTCTTGCACTGGGAGAGGCAAATGGTGGTCATACTAGATACTAACCGGTTTTCGGCCCCACTGGATCCCCCAATACAGTAAAACTGCACATTTTTGAGTGGCCTTTTATTGTGGCCAACCTAAGGCACACCTGTGCAACAATCATGCTGTCTAAACAGCGTCTTAATATGCCACACCTAGGAGAAGTGCTCACTAACACAGATATAGGCCTTTTGTTTACATAGAAACAGTCTTAGAGTTCAGCACAAGTAAAATGGGGGCAAAAACAAAGTGTTGCATTTAGAATTTTGTTCAGTGTAGTAACACTGGCTCTACCAGGCAGCACTACCTGTTTGTCTCACCAGTGACAAATGGGATTATTCAGGGAAAACTGATTATTTGAAATTCATATTTTTAAAAACCTGTTTAGTGCCACTGATATATATAAATATAACACTTACTTTCCTAAGTGTGAAAGTAGACCTTTGGCCCGATCAAAGACATTATCTGGATCCAGACCATCTATGTTCCAGGATAGCAGTGTCAGATGACTGGACTGGGTTTTCTGCTCATCAGCTGACAGGTTGTCATCTGTGAAAGATCTTCCCCAGTATGCCTGTTGCAAGGGAAAACTAGACTGTTTTGTCTGGGTGGACTTGCATTCTGTTACTGGCTTGTGCATGCCCTGGATCGGAGGGGTTTGTGTTGACTGTGTTTGGACAGACTGGAGTTGGGTTGTCTGGGTTGACTGGTCACAGGTAAAGCGAGCTGATATTTGCTGTGCACACTGGGTTTTATCTTGATGAGACGTACTTCCAGGAGAAATAGATTGATTCTTCATTTTCTGAGTATTCTTTTTGTGCTTTGATCCTGCTGACCTGTTTTCTAGGTGCTCAGGCAGGTGTTGCGAGGGTGATGACTGCTCTTCAACAGTGACCTGAGAGCACTCACTGACTGTTTTCGTTTGGGATGTGGCATTCTGTCTCTTTTTCTGCTTTTTCTTCTTTCCATTTTTTCCCTGAACTTTGGTGTCCTCAAGACCTGATGCAGTGTCATTACAGCCTGCAGGGGGCTCTTCTAAGCAAAAATGACTTTTAGAAGAGAAATCACAATGTCAGTGTTTTTACATTTAGTCTATTAAAAATAAAATACTGTAACAGCATACAATCTTTGATGACAAAAGTAGCTTTACATTTTGAAGTCTAACCAACACATGTTTGTAAACATGTGACACTGATTAAGTAAAAATAAAAACTTGATGCTTCTATAAAACTGAATAATTTACTTACCTTGGTGAACACGGTGGTTTATCCATTTTAATAGGGAACATATGTTTGTGTCCACTGTGAGTTTCAGGTTTCTGTTCTTGGACTGATCCTCTCCTGACAGTAATTACTGTGAAGTCAAGTTAAACCTGACATGAACAAGATTGTTGAGCATATGCTTATGAAAAGCATAGTTTGCTCATTAGTCACAGTATGCATTATATCCAATATATACCAAATATGAGAATTATGCAACAGTTTAAACGTCATTCATAATTTAGATCATTTTGTAAAGTTTCCTAACATCTGTTTAAGTGCCATATGTACACAATCTTACCCCTTTCATAACTGAAAATTAAATGTACCTTACTATACATTCAATAAGTGCTAAGGAAAACACAGAAACAGTGTCCAGAAGTAAGACAAAAAATAAAACTAAACAAACAAAAAAACATGGTTACTGTAGTTTTACCATGGTAACTGCAAAGTCATCAAGATTTTGCTAACCATAATTTATCCATAGCATTTGTAGTAAAACTATACAGATGATAATCAATACGCCAAATAAATAAATAAATACAATAATGGTTATTACACTATTATCATAATAAAACCATGGTTAATTTTCGTAAGGAAATAACAGCATACGTTTAATACTTAGAAACAACTATTCTTAAATCCGGAGTCCCAAGTCTCAATAATAAAGCACAACCCTTACCTTCTCTCTCTCTGCTTGTCACAAACTGATATATACAGTAGGGCACTGGGCAGCAGCTGTTAACTTTCGATTTCGAGCCATCACGTCAGGTGCTCAGCGGTGACGTAAGAAGCGCTGTTTCCGGGTCCAAGCATAGACATATACGAGTATAGTATATAAATATATATATGTCACTACCCGATTTGTACTGCGCATGTGCGGAAATGTAACTCGCTTCGCTTCAGAACAGCGTTTTTTTTAAACATTTATTTACTTATATTTATATTTTGTCTGACTATCTGGACTTTTGGTATGGACTTATAGGTTGGGATTATATGAATGTATATATAATATATATGTAAAGTAATATTACCACATATTACCACGTTTGGACGGAACCCCTGACGCGTGACGTCAGACTTAACAAGCGGTTGGCAGCACATTCAAATTTAAGGACCTTTTTGTTGTACTTTATCTTATAAATGAATTAACTGATGAATAATTTGCAATAATGAATACACACTGACTTAAAAACATAGCGAAGCGTTAAAATGAGCCCTCCGAAACTGATTAAATAACCCCGCCCCTCGCTGATTAACCACCATAGGTCGCACGGAAGACCGGGGTTTATAAGGCCATTGTTAATGACAGGTTAATGTCAGGTGCTGGTGGAATAACTTTATATATATATATATATATAACTGGGCCTCAAGACGCAAGGATGTAAAGTTATTGTGTGTTTCTGCAGCATCACAGAGATGACGTCACGTGTCTCCCTCCCTCCGCCCTGCCTGTCTCTCTCTGCTCTGCTGACACACTCCCTCGCGCAGAAATACATCTCAACATCTCTCGAGCGATATCAGACCTTCATCTCAACACCACTGCCGCAATACCAGCCCTTCATCCCAACATAACTGCAGCAGCGTGAGTCCAGCGCGAATTCGCTATGGAGCAGCAGCGCGGGAGCTGATTCTCGATGTCATGGAAACAGATGCTTGCATAAAAGCGTCACATCCAGCTGGTACAGCTACAACTCACAATAGCGCACAGTCTTGCTGTTGCCTTTCTATTTAGCCCTGCTGCGTGTTAGTGGTTTGCGTGTTTTATGTAACAACTAGTGGCAGTTATGTTAAAAAATAATGTACCAACATAACGCAGATAGTATAATGTATGACATGTAAGATTTCTCAAGAGGTATCCGAGCCGTAGGGGCTGGTTGCTATGAAGGGTGGTAGTCAAATCACAAAAGGCCCAGCCACAAATAGGATCTAGAATTGCTGTGAATTAGTATTAATTGATTGATGTTATTTTTTCCCTGTTTGTTTTTGATACTTAGACTTTGTTGTCTCCCCGTCTTTAAGTTTGAAGAGGGAATGACCGTCAGCATCCATCGCTGTAAAAAAGCATCAGTGGCATCATGAACTACTTCTCACCAATACTCTCGCTTGTGATGCTCTTCTGTATCAGAGGCAAGTATATATATCTGCACTATTTACCAGCAAGACAAGTCTGCTCTGCCATTCTGGATTATAGTTAGAATCCATAAATAGAATAAAATAGAGCCCAGGTTGTGAAGTATGTTGATGTGGACACCTTTAACTTAATCATGCAATGCCTGACTTTTGTATACACCTAATTATATCAGATTTTTTTTCAATGACACAAAGTTTATTGAAAATTTAGATGAATTATGTAAAAAATCTGCGTATATGTTTCATGTTTTCATCAGACTTTTACAGTTACTATAGTATTGTATAAGAACGGGAAAACCATTTTACAATTTCAGTTAATTCCAGTAAATGTTATAATAATATGACTTGATGTTAGACATATTTATTTTAGAATTTTTAGAGACCTTTTATTTGCTAAAAAGTATTAACATAATAACAGAGGGCAGTAAGATGGTTTAAAAAAAAATGTGTTGATCATGTTATTATCTTGAGGTCTTTCTTAACAGCTGTGTGCTTTACATAAGCGGGCATTTAATTTGTCATCATTTCAGCACATGAAAGACACTGGGAAAATAACTTGTCAAGACGTTGCAGTGGACTGTTTAGATTTAGCATCCTGAATCTAAAATCCCAAACTCCAATATTTATTTCACCATGCATTTGTTGTGTTTTGTTGATGCAGTGTCGGGACAGTGCTGGCAGGCTGCAACCTACTCTGAGAGCGTAGTGTCTCCGGAGCTGAGGAGCAGCAGTATTTTGCGGGTTCCAGATGTGTCATCTCTGGCCCAGTGTGCGGGGGCCTGCTGCGATCTCTCGGGCTGTGACCTGGCCTGGTTTTTTGAGGGTCGCTGCTATGTTCTTAGCTGTCAGCGCAAAGAGAACTGCCAGCCGAAGCAGAGACCTGGTACTGACTCTTTCCTGGCATTTCTGCAACGTGGGCCCCCGCAGACATTGGTTCTACAATCCCTGGTTCGAGGAGAATCTTTCCCAAACCACTGGCAGCCCCTGCCCAGGCACAAGGGCTCAGAGGACCCCATGAAGGACCTTGCCTTGTTAGAAGGCATTCAGGATTTGGACAATACTGATGCTGAGTATGCCGAGAGTTTTCGAAGTTTGGAGGAAAAAAGAACTGAAGACAGAGATTCTGCAACAGTAGAACAAGAAGAGCGGCCTGGGCTATATGATTGGCCAGCCGTTCAAGGAAAAGAGGTATTCAACCAATCAGAGACAGAGAGTGTTGGTGAAAGACTGACAACAGTGTCGGGCCCTCTTGAAAGCAGCCCCTTGCCTCCAAGTCACTTCCCAGAAATGAGGAATGAAAGCAAATCATCTCTTCTTGAAGCAAATTCTGATGTTATGCCCCCAGTAATCACGACACTTAACACAAGCGTGAGTGTTACGGATTCATGCATATTATTTTCAGATACCTTCCAGACATTAACAATGGACAGGTAAAAACCTGTTTAAAAGTTTGGGGTCAGGAGGGATGCATTAAACTGAACAAAAGTTAAGTCACTTAGATTGATACAAAATATTTTTTTTTTTAATTAATTCTGTTCTTTTCTATTTCTGTTCATCAAAGAATGAAAAAAAAATGTATCACAGTTTCTATAAAAATTTTAAGCATCACAACTGGTTTCAGTATTACTGTAATAATAAGAAAACAGCATATTAGAGTAATTTCTTGGGTATCATGTGACACCGAAGACTAAAGTAATTGCTGCTAAAATGTAATCTTTACCATCATAGGAATAAATGACATGTTTGATATAGCATTTACTTATATAATATATATACTATATACATTATATATGTAATTTTTGAAGATCCTATTTTTCGCATACACACACATATATATATATATATATATATAAATATAAATATATAATCATTATACAGTATAGATTTCGTTCAATAATAAATAGCATTTTAAAAATATAAATAAAAAATTGACAAGGCTGTTGGCATGGTGATCTAAAATGAAAATAATTTGTTTTCCCTTAGATATTTGCCAATGCATCATCACTGTCATGATTGTATTTTAATGTTGTGGTGTCATTGGGAAACCTGGTGTCTTAAATGTACTCTCACTCTGGCCAAGTGCGTAATCAGTCTTTCATGTCTGTTTGAAATCTGGAAACAACATATAATTTTTCTCTTAAAGTCACTTTTTATTAAACTTTTTATGCACTTTTATCTTTTATTGCCATGTCCTATATTAGTTTATAAGCTTTGTTTTGGCACGACTGAGTGATTGAGAAAAGCTATTTTTTTTTTTGCTATTTTTTTTTTTTATATCATTAAAGGTTGAAGAAGGCCCAGAGAACATTTCATCTGCAGCTGCTGCCCCTGACGTCCTAAAAGACATCAGCACAGAGCCATCGGTGTCCAGCACAGTCAGTTCCTTCATTACTCCACCCAGCACTGAGGCCACACCGCGAATGATCTCAAAAGAGCCAGGTGCTACTGATGCATGACTAATGCAAGCATCACTTTTATTATTACTCAGGTTAACTTATGCTTTCTTTTCACATGCTCTCTGTGTTCAGTAAGAGCCCTGACTGTGTCCATTAGTGGCCCTGTGGAAGCAACACTGCCTCAAAATACTGTTGAACTAACCGCTTCTGTAAATCAGGATGACACTGCAGGTATGACATTCAGTATTCGAAATAAAGTGCATTTCTGAATCATAATTGTGCATTTAAAGTAAAGTCGATGGTGCATTTTTCATCAGAAGCTCCTTACACGTATGAGTGGACTTTGGAAACCTCAGCGGATGGACATCATAAAGTAATAAATAGGCGGAACAACAAGTCTGTCAGGATTACAGACGTGAGATTAAAATCCTTCTCACTTTCACTGGTACTAATTCAAAAGATGAGACAATTGTGTTTCTAAAACAACTGTTCCCTTTATTACAGCTTTCAGTGGGTGTTTATACTGTCAGAGTGCATGTGAAAGCGCAACAAGCATATGGAGAAAGCGCTGTGAACTTCACAGTACGCCCTGGTACACTTTTACCTTCTTTAGATCATACTTTAAGATCAGTTATTAAGCACAGATTATGTTTATGTGCCTTCTGTTTCAATCTACAGCAGTGAATATAAACAAGCCTCCAAAAGCCGTCACTCTGCCCAAGAGCCAAGATGTGCTTATCCAAGAAGGTTCCATCTTCATCATTAATGGAAGTCGTATGTAGCTTGTGTCCATTTCTCTCCGTTGTCTCTTCACATCATCAAAGTCATTCGTTTTTAATCAAACATACATCCTGCCGTTTCTCAGAGAGTATGGATGATGCTGGAATCGTCAGTTACCTGTGGGAGAAGGTAGACGGTCCTTTTTGGAAACCTGAGGGCCCTGTTGATACACCTGTACTGCAGCTACAAAATCCATCACCAGGAGAATATACCTTCAAGTAAAGACTTGCTAAGAGTTTGTCTTCAAGATTGTACTGTATGAACAGGCCTGTGTTTTGTGCAGTTTTCAATTTTCATTCGCTGTTGAATTCTTTGGTGGCCAATTCCTCTGGGGTCTTTTTAATTTGGCTTAACCTCATTAACTTTATCCTGACCTGATTTTTGCTTGGCCCACATTAGGCTTACAGTGTCTGATTCTGATGGGCTGACCGACTCCAGCACTGCCACAGTAAGGGTCAGCATGCCAAAAGATGACCCTCCTCGGGCCAGAGCAGGCAGTGACCAAGTCGTCACTCTGCCTGTCAACTACCTCACCTTGTGGGGTAACCAGAGCACAGATGATCTTGCCATTACAAGCTACCTCTGGACTCTTCATACCAGCAGCCTGGCCCAAAAGTTCACAATGCAGGTAAGATCTTTACTTTACCTAGTACATAAATGCTCTGAAGTTCGTTTTCATTGCTAAGGACACTTTTCGGAGTTTGTCGGACTCAGTAATGGTTAATATTAGTGTTGCAGCTCCTTGTATTTTATATTGTAATGAATGAAGCAACTGTAATGGAATTTGTGAATTTTGGTAGACAAAAATGCTAAGGAGTTGATGTTAAGTGTATTTATTCAGATGCTACTTGTTTTCAGGATGCAAGATCACCGTTCCTGCAGCTCTCTGATCTCCAGGAGGGTCGTTATATGTTTCGGCTGACAGTCACTGACTCCAGTGGTCAACAGGATTCAGACACCGTCTCAGTCACTGTGCTGCCTGGTAAAGCAAACTTACTTCACCTACCAGAGTGCATGAAGAAAAACTATGAAACCTTTATCATTTTTTTTGTGTGGTAGTAAACAAAGCACCAGTCGCTATAACAGGACCAGACCGTCAGATCATCCTCCCAGTCAACAGCATCATGTTAAATGGCAGCGACAGCACTGACGATATGGCCATCATCAGCTACCAGTGGGACTTGATCAGGTACCAGCACACTGACTTGGCATAACTAGTGATGTCTGGACAATGAATGAATGATCTAGATGGTTCTTTACAGTGAAGTGGTTCATGGACTAAACAATTCGTCTCTCATGTTCACCAAGGCTGCATTTATTTGCTTAGAAATGCAGTAAAAGAAATTATATGGTAAAATATTATTACCAAAAAAAAAACATTTTGTTTAAATATATTTAAAAATGTAAGTTTTAGGCAAAACTGAATTTTCAGCAACCATTACACCATACTTCAGAAATAATTTTAATAGGTTGATTTGGTGGTTAAGAAAGATGCATTTTTATTATCACTGTTAAAAACAGTTGTGCTGCTTAATATTTTTTGTGCTAACCATGATACTTTTTTTCAAGATTCTTTGATGAAAAAAAATTCAAAAGTACTGCAATAATTTAATATGATTTGACTCTTTAAATTTGGTCAGTTTTATGCATACTCGGTGAGAAAAAAAATTTACCCACACTTTTTAACAGTAGTGTATGCAGGCATTTTATTAAAGCATGTAATATATATCAGTAATATCACAGGACACCTGTAAACATGTGAAGTCTTGAAAATATATTAAATCCTATTAACCAGTTAACTGAAACAAGAGAATCGATTTGCACAAAAATCCCAGCTCCATAAACAACACAACAAATGTTGCATATTGAATGATTTAGTTGGATCTATTATTGCTGCATGCTACTTCTGAATATTTGCCCTAAAGACATTTCAAAACATTTAGTGTTGCATGAATAGTGAAGGATTTTTGTGAAAAATGTATTGATGTGCTGTCACCACTCTCTTCATATGTAACCGTGAAGTGGCCCTCCAGGCTTGAAGATAAAAGATGCCAATAAAGCAGTTGCCATAGCAACTGGCCTGAGATCTGGGAATTACAAGTTCAGGCTGTCTGTGACAGATCAGCAGGGAGAAACAGACAGCGCAGTCCTGACCGTCACCGTTAAAGAAGGTGAGTAGACTGAAATGTACAAATCTAAACAACACACATCATGTGTTTCTGTAATTTTAATGTTATTTATTTCTTGTTGGTTTAAATACACGGACCCCTAAAAAACTAAATAATCTGTAAAAAAAATGAAGACATAAAATATTCTAAGAAGTTTCTAGCAAACCTTTGTGTTGGTACATTCACAGCAAAAAGCTTGGCCCTGATCGCCCATGCCAGCGGCAGCCACACACTCACTCTACCCAACAACTCTTTGGTGCTCAGGGGCTCCGTGTCCAACAGCGGAACAGTAAATGTGTCTTTTCTTTGGATCAGAGATGAACAGAGCCCTGCTGCGGGGGTGAGTGAGAGATTTGTGTTTCTTTCTATAACATCTGCTATGGCTCAGTGTTTAACCTGAAGATCTCTTTTGTTTCACATCCATTGAGAGTAGGATGTGTTATATGGTTCAGACCATGAGGCCTTCCTCTACCTCGCCAACCTGGTAGAAGGAACATACCTCTTCCAGCTCCGGGTCACGGATATTCAGGGCCGCTCAAGCATGGCTACAGCCACTGTGGAAGTACGCCCTGGTAGGAAACCGGTTGCTAGATGTTCAGAATGCATCATTTGTGTGTAATACCTGCCAAGAATACACTAACATTTAGAAATTCAGGGTCGGGGCAAATGTTTAATGTTTAATGTTAATGTTAAGTAGCAATCTTCTTACCTTAGCCCAATTAACAACAGTAAGCTGATAATAATATTTTTTAATTTGAGTGGTACTGGTTGGACCTTGCTGGAAATTTGAGCATTCTGCCGCATCATTAAGCCATGTCTAAAAATGGTTCCAGTTATTAGACTACATCACATGATGTGTGGACGCTGCAGGTGGTGGTTCATTTATGGTGTTTTTTCACAGCAGTTGATATAGTTAAATTAATACTTTTTATAGTTTTTATGTAATCCAGAAAGGATTATGTGTTTATGAAACATAACAAATGCAAAGAAGATAGTTACGCAAATAAATGCAATTGCAGATTTTAAACAGAGATGGCAGCAAACTTGCGGACTGCAGCAAAAAAAAACAACAACAAAAAAGCCTGACCCTTAACTTTTGAATGGTACTGTATTTCAGAAAGATGTCATCCTTAAAAAAACACTTTCATAGCATATTCTAATATTACAGTAAGTCGTTTCGTTTTCTATGAGTTGCTCATTTGATGCCACTGATATTTGTGTGCAGATCCACGCGAGCGAGAGGAGGTGGAGCTTGAGCTGCAGGTGGGCGTGGCTCAGGTCAGTCAGCAGCAGAAGGAGACAGTAGTGAGACAGCTGGCTGCATTACTGCATGTTCTGGACTCAGACATCGCACTGAAGGGCCTGCATGGCCAGTCAGACATCAGGTACTGCACATATAAAATAACCAAACTCATAGAACCAGCCTATATTAGAACTTGTGGGGTTCATGAATCTAATTATAATTACTAGAGACTAACCCTAGTGTAGTTAAAGTCAGCATGTGTTTCTTGTGTTTAGCACTGTGTTTAGGTTCTCAGTGCAGGGTCCTGATGGTACAATTTCAGGACCTAAGCTCTCTCGTCTGCTGAGAAACCAGCTGTTGCGAGAAAAAACTGACTTCTTGCTCTTTAAGGTCTTAAGAGTAGACACAGTCAGTAAGTGACTTTTTCCCCCATCTTATTTCACTAAATCGGAGAGCAGCCACATAATAAATACAAAGGTTGATAGTGCAGTTCTGATTTTACCTTGGTTGTGAATATTTCAGTGTGTTTGCTGCTGTGTTCTGGACGTGGTCAGTGTGATCCAGTTACAAAGAGCTGTTCCTGTGACCCTCTTTGGATGGAGAACCCCATTCGCCGCTTCCTTGATGATGGCGAGAGCAATTGCGGTGAGCATGATATCTTTCTAGCTGCAAGATAGCGGCAGGTTCAGTCATAAAGTGTGGTACACGAAGAGATGCTTCAAGCTGTGCTATACTACTGACATTTTTGCCCATGAATTTTCGCTAATGTGATACTTTTATTGACGCTTTCTTGTTTTGTTAAATAATCAAAGGATATTGCTAATGTCCTGTTATGAATGTTTTACAGTGATGGAAAGTCTGAGAGCTAATCTTCTGTCTCCTTTCACAGACTGGAGCGTGTTGTATGTCACAATTTCTTGTTTCGTGACAATAATTTTCCTCTTGTCCATCAGCTGGATTTGTGTCTGCTGCTGTAAAAGGTGATAAAGATTTCTGCATACTACTGCAGAAGATTTCATTTCTGCATACTACATCTAAATATGTGACACAAGTTATGTTATATACACTATTGTTAAAAAGTTAAGGTTAGGAATCGGTTGTCCGCCTCTCCCGAGCCCTTAGGGCTTTATACCCTAGGGCTCGGCAGCCCTTCTAACCATGAGTTCTCATCCGTTAGCAGCACGCCATACAAGCTTCACTTAATTTATGCCGACAAGCTCGAAACCCGTCAAAAGGAATGAATACTGAGCAAACGTGTCAGATGTTTATGCTGTTCCTTTGCAATTTGCATTTATCACATTCCATTCTGGTTTCCAAATTAAGTAGCACAACAATTTTCAATCTTGTTTTGTGAGCACCAAATCAGCATATTAGATCAGTTTCTGGAAATATCATGTGACACACTGAGAAATTAGTGAAAATTCAGGTTTGCAAGTTTTTAAAATATATTTAAAAAAATTGTGATATTTCACATTACTGTTTTTACGGCATGTCCTTACAAGTAAATTTGGCATTGGTCAGTGTGCAAAACATAAAAAAGAATTAGCAACCCAAAAGTTTTGAACAGTAGCGTATTTTTACTGCCAGGACTGCAAGTCCAGTATTAAAGGTGCCATAGAATGGAAAATTGAATGTACCTTGGCATGATTGAATAATAAGTTCAGTACATGGACATAACATACTGTGAGTCTCAAACACCATCGTTTCCTACTTCTTATAGAAAT
>JAUMHQ010000076.1:15329869-15352314 GCA_032361165.1 Enteromius paludinosus
GGTATAGCATATATTTAAGTATGCCAGACCAAATAACCAAATAATTATTGTTTATAACAAACATAAGGATACAAAAATGTAGTCATCCATGTATCTTTTCTTCAGGTTGTCTGTGATGGCATCTTCACTGATCTTGGAGAGGAGGACCATGTCGTCCACACCACTGACTTTCACATTCTGGGTCTGCCAGTGATATTTCTCTTTGCTCCCCTGTGCGAGAGAGAAAGATTATTCATGCAGTCACCTGTGAATGAATGCTGACCCACTGTTGGGTTACCTAAAGATGACTTAAATGCATTTTACTACTGCATGCATTGGTTGGCACCGCAGCATTAGACAGGACTGGTTTTCAACAGAATTAATAATTTAACAAGTTTATTAAAGGGTTAATGTGTGTAAGAATATACTGATTAACTAAACCAGCAGCTCTGCACAGAGGAGGAAATGACATTTCTAAAATACTTTCTAAAGCGTTAAAACCTCTGACACTTTGACAGGACACGGCTATGACGGCAACAACTCCACTCCTGTACTTTTAAGCTATACAGCTTCACCAGCATGTCATTAAATCATATGCAGTACAGCTATACAAAAAAAAATGTGAGCCATATTTCTTTCCCTCAAGCCATTAACAAAAGGCAAACGCTTAGTCAGGTGGTTAAGAATTAGGTATAGCAAATTAAATCTGTCATAAATATAATAAGAGTATATCCCCTCATTATTATTTGCTCTCACTGACATTCAACAGAACTGTACAAATAAATTGGGACAGATTTTTCTTGTCCTCTCGTGCATTCTAGGAATTTCTAAAGATTTCACCTTTACACAATGTCTCAAAACAGAGTTTGATGGCAACACATTGCCCACCTAAATATCTATGCATTTCAGAAGTTATCCCTGAACTATCAATTCCGGCCATACTTGTATTAATTGGTTAGGTCTTCAGTTCAAATGTAGCTTCTATGTTGAGATAGTAGAACATACGTTACCTATCAAAAAATAATAACGTTGGTTACGGGATTTAGAGCACGCTGCAGCTCTTTATCTCTTAACTCAACTTAAAATGCTATTTTAATAAGTTACGTTGGGTTTTAAAAGCACTCACCATGATGAATTAAAGGTACTTCCTGTATCACACCCTTTGTAACTTTCAGTCCTGTGTGGACTCTTCGAGGAAATCTTGCAAGTTTCAGGTGAAACTCCAGGATTTAACTAGTCGTCCATTTGATATTCCACCTATAACCTCCGATACGATTTCTTAACTCTATCCAAAAGCGCAAACGACTCTGGATAGTGTTTCGCGCGTCTGAAACACTTGTGAAACGATTAAATAATTGGTTTTACGGGTGTTGTCCAAGCATCGGCAAGTGTAGGCAGGTTTTTCCTTTTTTTCTGTTGCGGAAGGAATCGCAGAACCTTGCACATAACGGCGCCACCCCACGATCCTGAACGGATTTACCTGCGCCACAGGTAATCACAGCACGCTACAAAAACACAGGGAAATCAGCCTCGCGACCAGGCCTGGGGCAGTTCAGTGCCTTACAATAATTCGCTGTTAGTTTTTATAAACGTAGAAATAAATGCCTGTACAATTTCTATAACTTACCTACTTAGTGCAAGTCTTTTTTTCCCTCTGGCAGGGGCGTAGTAGTTGGGTGAAAAGTGGGCCCTGAGGAGTGAAATTTTATTTTCCTTTAAATATAATTTAAAGATCACAATAAATGTTAACTTATGTAAATGCTAATATTTTGGGTAAATGCCATCAGTTTATTGATGTATTAAATGGTGTCGCGGGTGGCCAATGGCCACTGCTTGTGCATAGGGCCCAGAATTTGGTGCCCTCTGGTATACATCCTCCTTAGAACCAACATAAACCACGCTTAAGTATAAAATAACTACAATTACTGCTAGTACAATACAAAATAAATTTTACAGTAGTATGATGCAACATTTTAAAAATGAATTATCTTACTAAATACTATTATTGATCATCTTTTTTCTATTTATTATATTTTTGTAAGGGACCCACCCAGACATGCACTACACTGGAATTTCAATAGTGGTAAGGATTGTGACGTTCACATTTGAACCAAAATTAAATAAATAAATGCACTTCAAAATAAGTTAAAATACCAAATTGCAGGGTCTCGAAAGACTTTAAAAAAATATATATACATGCACAATGTGTAACGGGAACATTTAATTTATTATACAAAGGAACATTCACAAGGAAGGTTATTCACATGATCTTAAGAGCTGGTCCATTTTACAAGTCTCAAAGGAAAGTCTGACGTTGAAACAATAATAGTATAAAATAGTAAAGAGAAAAGATAATCTTGTTGAAAACGTACACATCGTCTAAACTGCCCTTGCTCAGGCAAACAAAGTAAAGGAAATTGTGGCTCCCGCTAAGAAAATGAATTAAAACTATTAAGAGAAGCACTGATGTCACAGGGAAATAAGACGAGGCTCAACACATGCCCAATTTTTTTATGAAAATAAAGAAGAAAAAAAATTATAATAATAATAAAACATAAAAAAAAAGAAATTTCAGGCAGGGAATTTTATACCTGTACATGTGTCGGAAATAAAAACAAAGAAAGAATGTATTGATTCAATGTGTTGATTTCTCTCGCTTTTTCATAGCCCTTTCCATTTCTCCTGTGCAACAGATTATGAACAACTCCTCTTTGTTTAAAAAAACCCAAAACAAAACAAAAACTCCAGAGGCTCGCAGTCACACATTTAAACATGGCTTCCCACATCAGATTGAGATCAGCTTTAAGAATGCACATTACAAATTCGTGCCTTTGTGCCAAACAAAACGACAGAATGAAATGAAATCCACAGAGAACTTCGTAAGTGTCATGTAAGTATATGAAATATCTGTAAAAGGGCAATAAATAGTGTTCATATCTCTCAGTCCACCATATTCGAGTCCAGACCTTTGAAAACTCGAAATAGTTTCTTTATACATTTATTTTGACCTAGAAAACAAACCATGTTATTTTAATTAAGTCCTAATTATATCAATTCAAGATTAAAACTCTCGTATGATCAGTCACTGGTCTGTGTCTTTGGTGTTTTGACGTTTAGCATCCATATCGAATTAAAAAGCTTCATAAACCCCATTACGGCTTATGCGCTTCTCACAGGGTCAAATGAGAGCACTCTAAGCAAACATTTCATGGCTTAATGGTCTCCGACTTGTGCGGCGCTGAGCTGAAGATCTCTTTTAAACAGTTCATGTAACACTGACTTAAAGCTGAACAATGCAGCAATGTTTACCACCCGATTCCCTCATTTCACAATGCAATTTACAGGCTTTGACACAGCATCTCCTGTTTTCCGCCCCACTGTGTTGTGTTTGTGTGTGTGTTGTTGAAATTCTGAATGTTATTCATCCAAAGTATGTATTGTTAGTGACATAGCAACAAAAAAGCTGCTGCTGCTGATAACATGGGCTGTTGAAGTCCGTCAGTACACAGGTGAGTCACAGAACAGCGTAGTGTTTAAATGAGGCACTGGAAAGCTGGATGAAATTCAACTCTGGGCATTCAGAGTTCTGCAAGATGACGTGACAAAAAAAGGGAGGGTTTAAACGAAAGGAAAGGCTGTTGAAAAAAAAAAAAAGACAACAAACAGTTACTTCACAGCTCAAGACCTCTTCAGTCAGGGTAAAAAATAAAAAATAAAAAAAAAAGAACACAAAAAAATCCGTCTTTAAAGATAATCAGTCTGAAGGGTGCAGAAACACAAGAGTGGTTATGGAAACCGGCCTTGGGAGTGGTTTTCAAAGTGGTGCAGCCTTTTTCCCCCCAGTTTTAGCGCTCTAGTCCGTGTGCACCTCACATGATGCCATTGGTGAGATACTGAAAGCCGTCGTAGAGCTTAGTAGTGATGGAGCGCATGGAGCCATCCACCATCTGCTCCACTAACACCTGCAACTGCTCCTCCGTCAGGTTCATGTGGAAACGCTCCTTCAGGTTACGGATGGTGCTGGAGCCGTGGAAGCAGGGAAGCTGAGAACCTGTTGGACATATTAAACATTTTTTATTTTACAGTTCTGTTCCTCATGTACATACTATGTACTTGTAGTAATTACAGTAACTAGGCAATAACCCTGAACCCATCCCTAAACCTAACCCTAGCCCAAGTAGTTAGCTTATATTACTGGTATTTTCTTGGGTAAGTACACTATAAGCAAATGTAAGTACACATATTGTAAAATACAGTGCAACCTAAAAATTTTACGATAACATGAAATGATTATAGAAAGACAAAGATGCTCCATTCACTGAAGCTTCAGATGATCAATACCTTGATGCATGATTTCTACAATCTGGATGACTTTCTCCATGTGCTTGCGTGCAGCGATGAGGCCTTGGAGCATAAGCATCTTGTAATAATTGAACATGTCTCCATCAAGCCCTCCCATTACCTAAAATAGAAGCACAGTTTTAAAATTCAGGCTTATACTGAGAACCTTCTCCACATTGGACTTCATCCGAGCTGTGCTTACATCCACAAATTCACTGGTTAGTTTGAAGGCAGAGGTCTCGAACCCCAGGTTACGTGGAGAGCTGGAAAGGATGAAGCCAAAGTCGATGTGAATGATGTGGCCCTCAGAGTCTAGCAGGATATTTCCATTGTGCCTGAAAAACAAGACAAAAGAGTGATTACAAAATATAAAAAGATGATTTTTTTCCCGTCAAGATTCAAGC
Source organism: Enteromius paludinosus (assembly GCA_032361165.1). Lineage (NCBI taxonomy): Eukaryota > Metazoa > Chordata > Actinopteri > Cypriniformes > Cyprinidae > Enteromius > Enteromius paludinosus. The sequence goes on from JAUMHQ010000076.1 coordinate 15,334,594, forward strand.
ATTGCCTCTCTCACCTGTCCTTGACCTGCAGCAGATAGCAGATGAGACAGTAGCCAGCACAGCTCTGAACAAAGTTGCGCTGAGCGGTAAGGAATTCCTCTGTATTGTAGTCCCCATGCTCTTGTCGGAAATAATCAAGCAATGAAAGCTGACTCTGTTTCTTCACCTGGTGAATGGACACAGCATTGACCACTGGCTCAATCATACCACTGTCTGAGGAGATGACCAGGATCTTGTAGGGCTTGATCCACAAGGGAACCCGTTCTTGCTCCCAGATAATCTAGAAGATAATGAAAATGAAACATGGAAATTGTACTGTTTGTGGGCGGGCAAGTTGTTTGCGACGAAGAAAATGGGTGGACATTATGCAAATATGTTACTTTTTGTGACCAGTGGCCGTAACAGAAAAATATTTGAATTGCTGACCACTCGTTTAGGTGAATGTGACCCGAAAAAAACCCTTCATTAATCGTGCACTGTCAGCGTCACAACTTTGCAGATAGTATACGTTCACATACAGCTACATGAAAGATCATATTTGAAAAGGCATAATAGGGGCACTTTTAAGTCATTTTTCCTAAACATGCCTTAGAAAAAAAGCTGGTGTGCATCTTAAGACAAAACAAAGGGACTGACATGTTTTAACATCAGTCAGTGCAAGTTTTTTCTAGGACTAGGCTTCAGCTTCAAGTAAAAAAAAACAAAAAAAATGAAAAACAAAAAAACTAAAACCTAAAATTAATCATTATAAAGTCTAAAAAATTATTAAGCATCATAACATTATAATGAAAAATGTAAAAAATAAATAAATGAAATATACAACACTGGCCGATATCCAAAGGTATTTTATATTATCCATCCCTAGATTTAAGCGCATTTTGAAAGACAAAATATAAAGAGGGCAACCTGCAGTTGTTTCAGCACTTGATAGGCGAGAAGCTCCTGTCTGAGGTCATCGCCACATTTCACAATAACAGACAGTAGACGCCAGTTGGGCAGGTGGCCATACGGGGAGCCTTCCCTGATCCGTCTATTCAACGACACAAGAATGATTAAATCAGACTCAACACATGACTGAAACAAACAACCTTGGTGGAGAATGTCATACACATACCTGACTTTCTCCTGCCACGGTTCCTTTAAGGCTACAGCTGAGGGATCCTCTGGGTCCCTCTTAAATGTGGTGGGGGTGTGGGCAAGTTGCTCAGACAGACGTCGTCTGGGATAAAAAAAACATTCCAGTTAAATTAATACTGTATTTTTTACTGTTTGGAATTATTAATGCATTATCTCCAGGTATACCTGATATCTCCAGCTGCAATAAAAATAGGTTCCTTGCTCTCCTGGCTGGTAATGCTATCTACTGAGAACTGGGAAATGTTGTCACAACTGTTGGTGTGGATCTCTGGAAGCTGAAGGACCAAAAAAAAAAAATCAATAAATAAAAAGTCGGTTCTCAAACAACAGCAAATTTGTAGATGTTGCCCTTATAGTCAATCTGTGTGAGTACCTCCACTTGCAGCTCTCCGATGTCATCTACAGACCACGCCTCATCATCGTTGTCATAATTGGGAACTGTGGAGAAGCTGCTGGCACGCTGGTCAGGTGTGATGCCACAATCAGGAAGATTCTCTACGGATCGCGTGCTGCGGATCCGTGTTTCTGGGATTCTCACCGGCACGCTTGACGTCTCAAAGTTCTCACATTCTAGAACTTCTACGTAGATTAAGTAAGGTGCCTGAAAAAGCCCAGTTTAACAATATTTAGTTATTGAATTGGGAAAGAAGTCCTTCAAAACCCAGTAGAACTCAATAATTCAACTTCTTAATTCTAATCTCAGCACAGCCTTACCTTATCTTTCGAGTTGAGCACGACGGCTTGTGTGTGGGGCACACGCACCACGTGATGGTCAAAGGCAGCTGTGGGCAGCCAGACCCGGGCAGGCAGTTTGTGGTTGAGTAGGGACAGCTCTGAGATGAGCCTCTGGGTCTTCTGTTCCTTAGTGGGCAGAGTGGCCAGTCTCTTCCCGATGCCCATGAGAGACTTAATAAACTCCCTCTGAGGGGTCAGGCGTACAGGCTGAGAGCGAATGAAGAATGAGAGAGGGAATGAGAGATAAATGGAAAAAAAAGAAAAAAGAAAAAAAAGAGAAAAGTCATTTTAATGACCAAAATGCAAGCTTTGCAAACAGATTCAGAACTTTGCAGAGGAATTATTCTAACAAAAAGGGTTGCAAAATACAAAAAAAGGTACAAATTAAAAAGTACCACTGATTTAAAAAGGGTACGACACCAATATATAGCAAATTTTGTTATCTGATAACAATGTGCTGAAATTCAGCATGGTTTGGATATTCAGGCAGTGTCACATGAAGCACAAAAGCAAAGTTAAATAGATCACATAAAAATGAAAATGATGGGTGAACCATCCCTTTAAAGATAATTTAAAAAAAAATTCCAATGTTAAAACACTCCTATCCCAGCTAAATGGCAATTAATATAAATAATATCAATTATTATTGGTTTTGTATGTACAAGTTTAATTAATCACAGCCTGATTTGGTATTTATACCTGAATATCAGAGCTGGTATTGTACCCAAGCCTAAAATTTTGGAGCCGACCGTACATTCAAACTAAACCAGTCATTGAATTGTCTATGGATGAGTTATTGCACATGACCGTTTAATTATTCAGCGTAGGACTGTGTGGAGCAGTGCTCAAAACTGCCAAAAATGTGCATGCATGATCGGCACGGCATTCTAAACTCAAAGTGAAGCATGGATGTAAAAACAAATCAGAAACAGTGAGAGAAAGTGTTTTAGCAACAGCTGACCACAGGGTAGAGCAAGTGAGTCATGAATGAATAGCATCACCTGAAATGAGGAAAAAGTATTAACACAAATACATGAGGTCATCCAAGGACAGGAAAATGTGGAGAAAGACTCATCAAACTCCTCCACATGTGCAACCTATGGTTCATAGATGTCAAATGATACATGGATAATGTAATCCATGTAAAGGGGTTATAGAAACATGACATAAAATGATTTTTTTCCCCCAAAAGAACTAAGAATACCACTTTATCCTTTGCAAATATGCAAACGAACACCCAAAACACCAATGGAGAGAACTCATTCCACCAAATTAAAACACTTTCCAGAGAATTCTGCTTTGCCAAGGTTTACAAACTCTCTGTAAGAAACCAAAGGTCTTGATCACAGAACCCAAAACTGTCCCATCTTTATTAACTTTAATAAAGTCAAAACTCTTACACATTGATTGATTAAATAAGAGAATGAGAGGAAAATGTCACATCCAAATTATTATTACATCTAAGACCGGAAAAAAACAACAACCACACAAAGAACAAGTGTTTGCAAGCATGTCATCAGTTCACAGATGAAGAATGGTCTTCACATGAATATGCAACATGAAATGGGGATTTTTCACAATTTAAGGTACAAATTGGTGTCTCATTACTTTTAGAAATGTAGGCCCAAATCCTACATCCACTTGAGAACTATAAGCTAAGCTACATATAATATTAGACAAAATGTAGCTAGTTTTTATTATTATTGCTAAACTGTAGTGATGACTGCAATGCACGTAAAGTTGACTATTTTTCAACCCTGTTCCTAAATGTTATTAAAAATTATTATTTTCTTCTCAAAAAAAAAACACCCTAATTTTAAAACTGGTGTTCAGAAACCAGACAAGGTTGCGAAAACAATTAGGCTATAATTAAATAGAAAATATTTAAGTCCATCTTATATGTAATTTTGTGTTTGCAAAAAAGGACACCCTATTTGTACCTTTTCATGTCATGTGCCAATACTATGCCCAATTTGTGACATTTGATAACATGATTGCAAATCTTGAAGGCACACATTTGAAGGAATCTGTGGAGTCAACCCCGCCTGCAAACAGACACAGCCATCATCCCACTACGCACAGAGGAGCGTTATTAGACGGTGAGAGACTTACTGTACCAGCCTCTAGTTCGAGACTGTCGGAGCTGGAGCTCAGATCCTGGGAAAAGGAAGAGCAGGGAGGGGGGGGGAGTTACAGTGCAAGAGCAAGGGAGGGTGGAGGGGGTCAGAACAAGACAAAAACACATCTCAAGATTACACTCGTCCCATCTGTTTGAGCAGCAGGGCCTGGCCGTGACTCTGCAGGCCTGAAAAAATTACTGCGTCATGTTTATCTCTGGCTGCTGATGATGACTGGGTCTGATCTCTGAGAGCCGCTCTGATCAAACCCACGTAAAGTACTGTGATGGTGGTGAGAACAAGATGAGGGATTACACGAGACACACACATCTATACACACTCCTCTGGCAAGACCGCACCTCACGGCTGGATTACTTTGATCATCTACATATTACCATAAAATGGCTATGATTTAGAATCCCAACCATAAACCCTTATCAGAAAATGAGATTTACGCATTAGCATTCGTGTTGGATTGCCAAACGCACAATCCCAAAGATCCTTGATCATACCGTTTATGGTACTTTATAAAAAAAAAAACCTGTTGATCTGCAAATGAGACAACATTTAATGTTTAATGTACTGTAATGAGACGCAGAAAGTTTTCACATTGGGTGTGGTAATGCCACGGAAATAACTGTCACTAGTCACGGCTGGTTAAGACAGGAATATAAAAAGTGAATTTTAATTGCATGTACGTTATGCCAATTTCGGTTATGACACAGTGCTAAGAATGAAAACTTATTTCAGGAACTCCTATCCTACTGTTAAAAAATCCAAATAATAATATTACTGCTGCTATATATCATTATAACACACATATCGGCTATATTACTGCAAAAGCAGCACTATTCATTGTTGCATTTTACTCCAGACTGCATGAATTAATCATGCTTTACTCACATGACACACACACACTGTGTGTTCCTACTCACTAACACATGGCAAGAATGAAAAGGCCACAAACATAAAATTAATTACTTCCTGCCAAATACTAATGTTTGCATTACAGTGACTTTGCTATGGTTCAGGAGTGGTGACAAGAACAATGCAAAACAGGATGTTCCAAAAAAATAATAGCAGGTATTAATATTATATTTAACATAATATATCTAAAACCATCAAAATACAGTGAAGCAGTAAAATATTATTAAAATTTTAAATATCTATGTTCTATTTAAATAAATATTGATATCATTTATTCCTGTGATGGCAGTAGAATTTTTCAGCAGCCATATGATGCTTCAGAAAATCAAATATGCTGACTGGGTGCTCAAACAACATTTATTGTTAAAAGCTTTTGTGGAAACCATAAAATGTTTTCAGTAATCATAAAAAAAAAAAAAAAAAAAAAAGAAAGATCTGAAGGCTTGTATGCATTTCAAATAGAACTCTTTGTTTTTACTCTCAACTTTGATCTAATGTGTCCGTGCTGAAAAAAAAATAAGATAATAAAACAATCAACAATAAAAAAATAAAAAAATAATACTATTGTTTCTGCAGAAGCCAAAACTATGAACTATGAAAACATGCTGATAGTTAAGCCCTGGTCTATGATGCACAAGTTAGTTATGCAAATAAACAAATCCACACAACCCAGCTGGCTGCACGAAATAAAGTGCAAGCACAGTGAGCGCTGGAGTCTGACTAGCCCCTACATCAGAAACCAGTCCCTTAACATCCTGCAACTAACTCCTTCCCTTCTGCCATCTGGAGAAAGATACCAGAGCATCCAAGCCAGCTCTGCCAGGCTTCTTCCCCCACAGCGTATGATCATTGGCCACCTTAACTGCTTGCCACCCACCTGAAACTCAACGGATCAGCACTCATAACTACAACCCTGCATTGGCCACTAACAAACATACTTTGCATTCAACTTGCATGGACCAAGCTCTGGTCTCCAGGGCTATGTAACAGCTGTCGTGTGTCTCAGTTCTTAGGGAGTGTCAAACAACGGTCTTGCTCCAATTTTCAGAGAGTAACAACAGCTGTCATGTTTACCTCATCCAGCAAACAGTCACTTTTCAATTCAATCTTATTTACAAGATATGTACACGTGTCCTGTGGAGGCGACTCTTGCACAAGCTTGCAACAATTAGAAAATGTAAGTCAAAATAAAAAAACAATGCAGATTACCACTAAACATAATTGACTTATACCTTATTTTATTTTTTTCTTTTCAAGTGAGGATCAAGGTTACAGTGTGAGCTTATAATGGGCCAGTTTTTGATAAATAAAAAGTAAAAATTAGATTTTTTTTTATAAATTAATTTTCATTATTAGTGAAACTGTTTTACTGACCTGCAAAGTTGTCATTATTTTTATGGCCATTTCAGGGGTTTAGATATTTTACATATATACATATATATATATATATATAGACAAAAAACTGTTGTTTAGCATTTTAATTAAAATAATCAACATTATTTACATCGTCTTTATTCTTGAAACAAGGCGTATAGCAATATGGTCGAATAATTTCCATTGTAAATGCATCACTGTAACCCAGATTTATGCTCTGGTTGAAAAGAGTCCTTAGAGCCAAAGACGGGTCCAAATTCCACTTTCTCTAATGGCAAACCTTTTTCCTGACAGGCTTTCAAAGAAAGAGATGATAAGCCTTGTTTTATCTTTCTAAAATAAATCTTCACTGTTTGGACAAAGAAAACCCAGTAGACTGAAATATTTACATGATTAGGTTAAAAAACTTCAGCTTAAATCTGCAAATAAATCACAGTGGATCAGTTAACTCATCAGTGCAGTTTGTGTGGGTTATAAGATAAGGCTCTGCACCCCTTCCACCAATAGAAAAGTGTGCATGACAAAATGCTCAAACGACCAAGAAACGTTCTCCTTTTATAATACAGATTTGTGTCTAATATAACATTTCTGGATTGTCATTTACATCATACAGCTATTCCTCAAAAGAAAAGTCATCAAGCCTTTGAGCAAGTCTATAATGACTAATGTTTGTTCAGGCTTAATGCAATTTACATTAGACACCTACACTGCACTTCACAAGGAGGAGACGAAATCACAAAGTGGCATTCCGACGTTAACACCTTTAGCTCTCAAAAGAAGTTCGCTGAAGTGTGTTAACGGTGTGGAGTTGTGGAGCAATGTATTTCATAATAGCTGATCTTTACTCCACTTACCAGTGGAATGGCGACATCAGCGATCGCTGATGCCATAGCAGAACATGCTGCACCAAGATCACGTTCGAAGGAAGAAGGAAGGGAAGAAACTACACAGTAAGATAAAAGAGGAAGGTGAGTGATCATGTGCACATGCTTGAACGTCAGAAATGAGGGTGTGTGTGCTGTGGGACGAGGTTAAAATGAAGAAAGTCGGAAGGGAGCTCTAAAGTTACACATCACAATAGAACATGATAGGTTATTACATAACATTCCGCCCTACGGTTTCATTGACACACTATAATGGTCGGGACACACAAAAGGTAATGGCCACATCAATATGGTCTCTAGTACTAACCTCCAGCCTGGTGAAAAGCTATTATATAAATTGTAAGCTTTCTTTAAATAAGACATTGACATATATTGGCCAGACTAATTAAACAGTCATATTGATTTAAATTCCACATTAGTCAATAGGGTTTATGGTTTATGGGTAAGATGAGCTAAGGACACACTGTAAAAGCCACTGTGAAAACCCACCCACAAAAAAATGTCTTAATCCCTATCAGTATAAACTCTCATGACTTGTTTACAAATCATAAATGCTTATCAGAAAATAAATACAGCATTTATTATGGTACACTATATTGCTAAATTGGAACTACTCTCCACTCCCCATGACCAAACCAATTAGCCTGCTATTAGGGGGAACAAAGATAACCGAACAATCTGAAGTTCAAACTGATCAGTAATCATTATGTTTGAAAACCTAATCTATTAATTGTTACATTTGAGCAAAAACCTTATACTATACTAACACTAGTGTTCAACACACTACTGTTTGGGGATAGTGTTGTTGTTGTTTTTTTATTTTTCAGAAAAGATGCATTAAATTGATCAAAGTTACAAGTAAAGACATTTTTATTGTTTTCTTTTAGAAATAAATAAATTAACTCATGAAAAAGAAAATACAAAAAAATGCATTACAGCTTCTAAAGAAATATTAAATAGCACTGTTTTTTTTAACATTGATAATAACAAAAAAAAAATTCTTAAGCAGCAACTCAGCTTATTGGAATTATTTTTGAAGGATAATGTGACGCTGAAGACTGGAGTAATAATAATGACTGAAAATAAAATTTCGTAGATCTGTTTTCCTCTCGCGTACGTGATTTACCGCGCGCCAGCATCAGGGGTGCGCTCGCGTATTATTGGCATAGATTTCGTGAAGAAATCAGAGAGCTTTCTGACCCTTTTGGTCTAATGGGTTTGGAACAACACAAGATTGAATAATTAATGAATCATTTTTTTCTCATTTTTGGGTGAACTATACCTTTAATGTTGGTCTGACGTCTAATAAAAGAGTAATATATTTTATGTGGTACAAACAGGATCTGATCTCACACTGACCTCGGATCTAATCCTGGAACTGTGAATCGCAACATGCCACTTATTAGCAGCATGAGAGATGATTTGTTAATGGCATGACATTTAGCCCTGAGGACTATCATGACTGTGCAAACGAAAACAAAGAGAGAGCGGCTATCTTAACAGAAGAGCAGCAGTGCTGTCATCATTCTTCTGGGAATCAGTCAGCAATGGTAGTTAATTATTTTCTGAGAGCAAAAACAAAAATCTATTCATTCCCTGCTGGCTTCAGCCTTCACTGTGATTAGAGCTGAAAATTTACATTTATAGGTGCCACGTGACAGACCAACTCAATCTCTGTTTAAAAACCTAGTGAACTATCCATCTAGAGAGCATTTTAAAGTCTTGATGAAACGGAAACGGCAACTTGCATATAAATGGATTAAAAAAAAAATATATATATATATATATGTAGGGTTGGAACTACACTGTATCTGTCAGTTGTTGATCAGATGAAAGCAGATCTTAATGAAAAAAAAGTGACAGGGTTAGGTGGACTAAATTATTGGAGAAGTCCTGCAAAAATCACCATAAAGAAATCTGTTGTTTCAATGGAAAAGTGAGTTGTGTCCTTCTAGAGACAATTAAGCAAGGCACCATTTCCCCAATAGCTCCCCGGATGCCGCAGCATTGGCTGCCCACTGCTCCGGGTGTGTGTTCATGGTGTGTGTGGTTGTTCACTTCTCACTGCTGTGTGTGTGCACTTGGATGGGGTATATGCAGAAATTCTTAGTATGGGAAAACATACCTGGCCACATGTCACGTCTATTATGAGGCCAAAGCAACTTTCAAAACATGCATTAAAGTAACTACATGAATTTTCTTTTACAGAGCGTGTCTGAGAGTCAGTGTCACATCAAGTGGAACATCGACACGCCTTTTCCACCGCAACCATAGAAACCACACAAATCTGAGTTGTTTGCCTTGTGAATTTGCATGAAACAGCTGAGAAACAACATCTGTGGGAGGTGGAAGCGACGGCCAGAGATGGACCATTTAAAAGCAGCTTACGTGTAACTAACTAGGTAAGCAAGCATGTGACGTAACAGGTGTCTCACCTCATCCTGGCTGGTCTCTACTTTGGGGTTGCTGGCAGTTCTCTTTAGGTTGCTGCTGAGGCTGATGCTGGCAGTGGCGTCGGATTTGGAGCGTTGGTGGGTGCGTTTGGAGGGCGAGAGGCTGTGTTCGCTCATGCCCTGACCGTGATGAAGGGGTGGGGGGCAGGAAATGGGAGGCTGCGGCACTTCCCTGCGGATGCGCTGGCTGGAGGGCTTGAGCTCGTCTGACAAGATGAGTTTACGCAGTTTGGTGCCACGGGAATGGTGCTGCGTGGAGATGTGCATGTCAGAAGAGTAGGCCCCCAGCAGCCAGGCGCACTGCAGGGAGAAATTGATGCTTTGCCGGCAGCGGTGCACCACATAGGGCTTGATGGCGTCGCCCACATCCTCGTCCATGTGGATGTACATATTGAGCAACTGGGGCAAGTAGAAGTCCACATCTTCGTTCCGGAAGCTAAAGAGTCGATTGCCGATGTAGGCTTGCACGCCAGGCTCCTTAGAATTGTAAAGATAAGAGATGGCCATGGAGATGTCAAACATCCTGGACTCAAAGAGCCGCAGGAGCCAGGACTGCTTGGATGAGTTGTTTTTCTGACGGCGCCGCACGTTCTTCACAGGCTCCGCTTCCTCCTCACTGATCTTGGGAGGTTTTCCTCCATCTGTGGATTCGGGGTGTGATGTACCGTTTACCAAAACTGGCTCTGAGTTGGCTGAAGATACTTCTCCATCGGCCTTCAGGAACTTTACCTTTTGAAGAACTTCCTGGCATGCTTTCTTAGCCACCTCGGTATCGATGACTAGGCTGAGCTCGCCCACTCCCTCGGATATGACATCTAGAGGGGGGCTGGAGGTGGGCAGGCCTTCACTGGTGCTCGGGCTGGAGCTGGTGGGGGGACGAGGACCAGAGGAAGGAGATGAGGGAAGGGACAGCGAGGAGGTGGTGGAGGTGGAGGAAGCAGATGGGCTCATCTGTAGCTCCTCGAGCCGGGCGGGGGAGAGCTCCAGCTCTGTGTCACCCATGGCCACAAGCTCTCAGGCCACTGCAAAACAGAGAGAGACAACAAAAACACACCATCAGCAAGCGAGCTTCAGTAACAACAACAGCGAGATAAAAAAAAAAAAAAAAAAAGCAACTTTTGAATGGTATCGTACGTGTCAATTAAAAGAAAAAACATACAAGTTAATAGTATCAGTTAAATGTCATCCTGCCTTTAAAATATCAGCTTACATAAAAAAATAAAAAAAAACCTTTGAGAGCAAAAAGAACTTTCTATGGTGAACTGTTCCTGAAACTGAGTTTTTGCCCAACATAAGACCGCATACACTGTAAACAGCCATTCAAATATACGATTCACAGTAACCTAGAGGAACAGGCTGAGTGCCACTTCCCCAGGGTCACAACGTCCCACTGATCCACAGCTACGCAGGACAGCGCCATAATCCGACTCCAGCAGATTACCTCACCATTAACAGCAGGCCAATATCAGATAAAGCAAAGCATCAGTCTCAGATTCCACAAAGCTGCTACATTATAAAAACCCACTGTGCTTTAAAACAGATCAGGCTGTCAGAAAGAGGCAATTCACCACATAAAGCTCAGTCACCTCTAGAAAAACCTGTGGTTCTACTTTCCTGTTAACAGTAGTGATGGAAAGTCCTCAAAATGACAATGGGAAGTCAGATAAGTTACAATGATTAGCTAAATCAGCTTGAGCAAAATTGTTTGTTCTTAGATCATTGAAATCTAAGAACAGGAACAGAAACTGTAAAAGATGAAATCAAAACTGATTCAAAAAGCGATGAGATTAAAACACATGTCAAATGGTGCAGACTGACTCAGGCTTCACGAAGATGCCAGCTCTCCTCTCACATATCACATGCAGACTCAAACTCTGGTGGATGGGTTACTCCAAACAAAGAGTTTGTGTGTTGTTCTAGCTTGCCAGCTCTTTCTCCAAGGTAAATCCTGCGATACTGAAAAATGCTTCTCTACAACAAGCCTCAACTGATAACCGTTGCAACACTGATTCACCCAATCAAAACACAAGCACAGGCCTACTTCTATTGTTGGGTATAAAAACGTTTCACTGAAGTTCTCCGATTGCAATGGAAAGAGTAAATTCAATCAGCCTTTGCCCTGAAATGTGAGAGGAAGACACAGTGTTCGAGAGGAACACAAAACATGTAGGCTAGATCATGATGAACAATCACCCTCAAGAGTCATCTTCTGTCAAGACCCACGACACTTTCCACAATCCCAAAAAAATTATCATCTGACTATTTGGTGAATCCCTTGAGTAACAAGATTACAAGACTGTCACAGTATAAATAAACCATGAAATCCAATAATCTTCAGATCAAACACGCTGAAATAAAATCAACAAACTTAAAACCAAGTCTGATACTCGGTATCGTTTAGATACAATTTGAATTGAGGTGATTCATCCGCTGGCACAACTTGACACAATGATATAGATTTACTAGAAACAACAATGATGAACTAGTTAATCAGCTTGCCATAAAAACACTTTGTCAATGTCATTTCTTTTTAAGTTACGTAGTTGAAAGTCTAACGTACAGACAACGGAGTACAAGCACGTCAAAGCTAAATATTTGCAGTTGTGGCTTGCCAAAACCCTTAATGACACCCATATCTATGCTCTGATCTGATCTATAATCAAATAAATTATTGTTCTGTCCTATTTCGGACGTTTAAAGCAAGCAGTCTATCAGTCAGATGACTTTTGCACTCAAGTTAGCATCGGAGCATGTTTAGCCGAGACCTTTAAGAGACACGTCGACTACTTTTCTCTCTCGCAGGGCTCAGCGAGATTTTTCCTTTAAAACGGTATAATATTACATGTGCTGAACAACAACATAATTTAATCAGCACTAGTTTTTATTAAGTGCTCAACAGGTATGAGGGCCTGAAAGGATAAGCCTCATAAAAACACAAACGGATGCTACACTTAGCCAAGCGGCTAACGCAACGTCTCTACTTCAGAACGTTCTTCTACTTTTGAACCGACCCAAGGAAACATATAAACACATGACTTACCTCAATATACACCGGGTGAAGGCTTAAATGATCGGTTTATCTGTATTTTAACTGCCCCATTTGGGAGCTGCAGTTCTCCTGTTGCTGAATAGCCGGTGTGGTTTGCTAAGAAAGTGAGTGGAGAGATGACACGCCGGGGCTGCCCACATCAACTGCCTGATTCCAGCATTCAACACGTAACGTTACAGTATGCGTCTCAAAACACAGAGAGAGCTACCTACCGAGACAACACTCTTGGGCGTTTAGACCATGCCTACAAATGCTGTCTAAGCAGAAAGCCCACTCGGCTTTGAGACACAGCTAAAGAAAGTGATAAACGTTTTAAACTTATTACATATAACACACTTATTATTATTTTATTAAACGTATGTGTGTGTGTGTGTCATCAGGTTGAGTCAATTTTTATATTTTGAATGCATATTAGTTTTTACTAACCATTTTACATATTCCTCCTATTGTTTAAAATTGTACTGTAATTATTTAACATTACAGAACATTGTAAAAAAAAAAAAAAAAACACTTTTTGTTACTCTCTTCAGAATCAGAGATAACTTTCTATGCTTGTGCACCACAATGTGAATAAACAAATCAAAAAAACTTAAGTAGTGCTGTAATTCCTTGTGTTTGTTATTATACTAAATTTCTCTACATCTTAAGAAAAGCATGCCTTAAAATAATGTAAAAATATTAAGTTCTGTTATTATTACACTTACATGTCCATTTTGATCTTTCTCAAAACTCACTGCACACTGCTTAATTTTAGAATGTATTCTTAATAAAATACTTGAACATGTGTGCTGTGTAGTGATTGTATACGCTGGCGCTGTGCGCTTGCACCACGTGCTTAAAATCTAATGATTTGGAAAGCCCTTGCAGCAACAAATGAGAGAGCCTTCAAATTCACTGGGATGCAAAATATTTATTTTTAAAAAAGTTTAGAAAGCATGTAAAGACAATTAAAATTAGTTTGTGTAGGTGAGATGTGATTCACAACACAACTCACTCTTGTAATTGCTAACTGACACATAATATGATTAAGGATTTGGTCCATAGGTAGATTAAATGTGGTCATGATATTAATATCTCCACTAAGAATATTGGAATAGGAACATAATGGTTTGGCCCCAGTTTCATAGCCAGATATCAGAAGTGCAGTCTCCACCAGGATATCTGAGCTCATGGGCAAGTGCAGGACCATCTGGTTCTGCTCCGAAATCCACAAGGAAATTCTCGTTGAGCTTCAGGCCACCTTTATCTGTGTCCACGTCAATCTGCATCATGACCGACCCCTCCCTCAAGAGAAATAAAACGAACCAGATGTAACTTCTAAAACCATATAAGCAGCCTAATTTACATACAATACTCAAGTAAAATGACAAATAAATATTATTTTGTCTCACTTCACGAGGTCAGGGTAGAACTGCTTGTCCCAGGCACTGTATAAAGAGGTGGTGACGTACAGACGCTTTCCATCCAAGCTCAGCTGAAGCATCTGAGGGCCTCCCTGCACACGCTTTCCCTGATGAGGAAAGGAACGTTTTAACCCATCAACAAATGATGCGCTCTAATTGCTTTGTTTAAGTCTAAATGACCTATTGATTTGGAAAATAAGCTGGGACATCTGTCAATTCATTAGTTTCCAACAGCTTTAGGCAGTTTTCCGCCAAATAATGGCTAACTCAAATGTGTGCACACAGCTCACATGAAGCATACTTGGAAATAAAAAGGCACCTTGAGTATGCATGGGGCAGGCTGGGTATCTAGCTCTTTGTCCTCCAATACTTTCACTGGTCCATCTTTTAAAATGCTGCCCGCAAGGAAGACCTTAAAAATAAATTTCATGATATTAAATGCAAGTTTTCAAGTATTTTGACACTTTATTTGTATTTCACATGATTTTAGAATTTTTAAAATTGTATTACCTGACCAACCAAACATGGCTTCCTCCTGTCAGTGATGTCATACTGTCGAATGTCTCCGTGCAGCCAGTTACTGAAGTACAGGAAGCGATCATCCAGTGAGATCAAGATATCTGTAATGAGACCTATGGCAAAAAAAAATTTAATGTATTTATTGTTTTTCATTGTTAAACTGGGGCTCATTTATTTTTAGGGATGTATTTATCAAAAGCTTAACACAGTATTTTTCTAAACATTTGCTACATTTCATATTAGTTTACTTCTTTTAAAAACTAGCCAGAAGACTAATCATTATTTATAACTCTTATTTGTAAATCTGTTAATAGCCCTAGTTTTGTTTTTTAAAAGGTGATCATATTTAAGGGGTTACTGATGTCATTTATTCTATACTATAGTACTTTTTTCTCTTTATGGTTTGGAAATTACATTTTGTACATGTAATAATTATTGCTAGGTCATTTCCAGAGTAATAAATAATAATAATTATAGAAATACTGTTAGATTTCGTTCACCTGGCATTTCAGGAAGAGCCCAACCTTTCACTTTTTTGCTTGGAATTTGAATGACTTTCTCTGCTGCCCAGTCCCCTTTCTGTAAAAAGAAAAAAACTGAATCTGAAAAACATGCACCTCTTAAAACAATAAAACTGGCATTTAAATATATTAAGCCTTTACAAAAAGGATGGGGAAGATTTGAAAGAAAATGCTTTTTTTGTACTTACCTGAGTCTTGTAGAAGCGGAAGACGGTGCTGTGAAGCGCACAGCCCACGAATCCTTCAGCCACAGCGGG
Organism: Enteromius paludinosus; assembly: GCA_032361165.1. Classification (NCBI taxonomy): domain Eukaryota; kingdom Metazoa; phylum Chordata; class Actinopteri; order Cypriniformes; family Cyprinidae; genus Enteromius; species Enteromius paludinosus. The sequence continues at coordinate 15,349,970 of JAUMHQ010000076.1, forward strand.
GTCATGCAGAAACCGGATCTCCAGAGGAATAGCACCCTCTTCCCCCAGATCCAAAGTCTGAATCCGCTTGTGTGTGGTCCAGTCCCACACATTGAGGCTCTGCCCATAATGACCTACAAACAGACCTGATCATCACAGCCAGTCGGCTACAACCACTCTTTAACTTCCTCTTGGATATTCACATACCAGCTTTGACATCTGCAGGGTTGAAGCCGTATCCCAAGGCTTTGGGTGCTCCCCACTCAGTGCTGATCATGACGTTGTGGCGAGGCTGGTACCAGAAGTCATAACCAAACGGTGCCGCTTCACCCGGCTGCTCCCAGTTGCCAATCACTTCGAATGTTTCGCCATCCAACAACACAAAACCACCTCAAAAATGTCCATAAATAAAAAGATAAGCCTAAAACTGGAATTAAAAATACAGAGAGGTAAACACAGCGTCTTACCCTTGCCATTGCCACTGGGGTCGCCCATGGTACTGATCATGATTTGGCCACTGCCTAAGCAGTGAGAAGTGTGAGGGTTGGCGAGGCCGCATTTCCAGAACAGATCTATGGGCTCGACTATCTGGAGGAGGAGAAAGAAGAGAGACAGAAAGAATTCATGGTCTTGGCAAATCACGGAAGATATTAGTACAATGTGGCCACGATTTATTCAAATGAGGGATCGAATTCTTAATTTAGGGCCGCAACATATAGAGCATGCATTTTAACCAAAAATATTGCTTTAGGCTTGTATTATGGATCAAGATAACATGAAAAAAAAAAATATATATTTTTAATACTTGGATTACTAACCCGGGTGTTAATCCACAAAGTTAACACCCTCACAATATTCTTATTCCTATTCAGACAGCTCTTACACTGTATATATATATATATATATATGAGTGTTTACTAAAATGAACCTTATGAAGCCGAGGGGCCCGTGGATCCGTCCCTACATCAACGACGTAGATACGGGAGGAGATCAGGGAAGGCAGAATGAGACGATTGCGTCTTTTAGAGGGATCATCATAGCAACTGCTACAGGCATTCCAACCAGAATGATGTAGCTCATCCTTTAGATTAGGCATGGGCAGCCTGTGAATCACCTAGAGGAGAGCATTACATTTCAACAGAAATGCTACTAAAGTAGGTGTTAGAACTGGAAATGTTGAATGGAAACATGTTACTGCTGCAAAATAATTAGCTTTTACCTTGCAAAAATTGGGAGATTTTGGATTGACATCAACAGTTGCAAGATAGTCAGGTTTCTGAATGTCCGTGCTGCGGTAAATGCATGGCAGGTAGACAATCTCTTCTCGAGGCCCTGTAGGAAATATGAATGTTTACGCTTATGCTGAGTGTTTTTGGTGTCTTTATTAATAAATTCCATAAAGGGTGTACCATTTGTGTTCACAACACTAGTGCACTAAACATAAAACTTCTGTATACACAAATTAAAATTAACCAATCTAAAAAAGAAAATTAAAAAGGTTAATTGTTTATTCAACTGTAAAAAAAAAAATTCTTGAAAGTAGGCAATTCAGATGATTGTTTATTTAGATTGTAAATAAGTATATCATGCACACAGGTTTAGGCACTGGCTCACTAAGCATTGGGCCACTAAAGCCTCAACTTCCATCGACATGAATATGTGAGAGAAAACAGTGGACAAAGCAAAATAATGTCATTTTACAAGTGAGGATGACCTCTGGTGGTGTGGAGGAGGAGTTGCAGGAACAGATATTATGCAATGACAAAAGAGCTCAGTGAGTTTCCAGAGCAAAGGTCACTTGTACCTAGTAGACCTTGCAAGTTGCAACTACGTTTTACCAAATCGAATGTTCATTTGATCTACCACTTTAAACAATATCCTCTTATATTTTTTAAACCAACTCACCCTTCATGGCGTCTAAAGGGGTTTTAAATCCTGGTCCACATCCTGAACAGGTTGAAGCTGCAAGTAGAGAAAGAGCATATGTCACATCTCAAGTATTACTGCGTGGGTTATATTTAACTGTGCAATTATTAGAGCTTTGTTACTTTAAGTATGGAGTCCTGTGTGTTTATTCTTAAAAGTCCATTCTTAAAAGACAAATCGACAAATGAACTTGTGGAAACTACTAGATAACATTTTTACTGTAAGTGTTTGAAAACAATACCAACACACAAAGCAACCCGAATCTCACAATATCACAGTCCAAGAGGAGACACTCTGTCTTGCCAAGGATTGTTCAACATCCTTCCAGATAGCTAGACATGTGTTTATGGGTTATATGTAGGTCAGCCAGTCCCACTGACCATCCATGTCCAAATAAAATGTTTAGAATTAAAGCAAAAAAAGATATATATATACATATA
>JAUMHQ010000076.1:15361507-15382706 GCA_032361165.1 Enteromius paludinosus
TATGTTATTACCATAATTCTGTATGCATTAATAAAATGTATTGCATATTATATACAAAAACTGAAGCAATTGATTGCAATTACAGCATGTTTGTTTTCAACAAAAGAAAAAAAATGTTTTAATTACATTAGTAATTTAATATTTCTTACATGCCTCAAAGCATGGCACGAATTCTAAGTTAATGACAGGTAACGTCAGGCCTAACGTTAGATGTAAAGTAGAAAATGAATTTGTAGTGAAGCAATGCTTTATTCCAGACTGAAGCAGCTGCGTAACGTTACAGCAGTCGAAAATATCGAATGCTTAGAATAAAGTCTGAGCAACAATAACTAGCTATGGTCAAAAGTGCACTTGAAGATACTCACCCATACTGCTGCTGCTTTCCCAAGCGGAAACTTACTGAACCAACAAAGCGCTGTGGACGTGCTGGGAGATGTTATGTCGATATTGAGTTAACTCTTTCAGTGTTGATGATGCCACATGGGATTGAGTGATGATCCTTAAAACCACACCCAGGTATTCGACTAGAAAATGAAACATCAAATGTTGTTCGGTCCCAGGAAATCAGCCCGCAAACAAAAACACGCCCCCTTTCTGGGGTACATTTAACTTTCTTGCAAAGATAAAGTACCTTGGTTTTAGTCAGATCTAAAGCTGCTATACACTTTTTACCACACCATAGCAGAAAACAAATCGCCATTAATAGTTGATCTACAGCTTTCAGGTTCATGAGCGATTCGGAACTTAATGATCTTTATGTTTAAATCAGATAACAAAAAAAGTCGGATTGGGGTAACTTAAGTAGCAAGGGTGCAAAATTTCAATTGCAAAGCATTTTTACAGCATGTTTAGGTTTAAAACATTTCAATGAAAAACTAGCCTACAAACGTATATGGGACTTATTTTCCGATGTATTCAGTTATTAATGTTTGAATCTTTTTGTTTACATTTTAAATAACTTTAATTTAACGTTAGGTATCACGGTGGGTGAACACTACATTTCTAAAATATCTAAAAATAATTAAGTGGACATTTTGCGGTGTTGCATCCCTAAAAAATTAGAAAAACCTATATATATATATATTAGTGCTGTCAAACGATTAATCGTGATTAATCATATACAAAATAAAAGTTTTTGTTTACATTATATATGTGCGTGTACGGTGTATATTTATTATGTATATAAGTACAGTATATATTTTGAAAATATTTAAGTTCATACATTTATATATTCATATTCTTATATTTTATATGTATATATATATATATATATATATATATACACACACACACACACATTTAATATTTAAAAATAGTTTTTTCTTTAATATATATTTATTCCTGTATGTGTTTGTTATTTACACATAATAAATATACACAATATAAAAACATATATTATGTAAACAAAAACTTGGATGTGTGAGTTTTGGATGTGATTAATCACAATTAATCATTTGACAGCACTACTAATATAAATATATATATATATATATATATATATATATAAAAAAAACTTTCATAGATGAGTATTTAACCTAGTAAATATTTTTTTTGTGACATAGCAAAAAATGTCATATCTAATCATAGTTAGAAAACATTATTGTAACAATCAGTGTCTTTCTCAGTGCTGCCACTTCTAACTGTGCTGTATGAATCACTATCTAACATAAGGCTCGGGTAATGCGCATGCTCTACAAAAAACCCCCAAAACTTAAACATACACGTTATTAGTAATCGTAGTGCAGATTCTGATCTCTGGCAGGCAGTCTAGTAAACCTATTTCTGTCCATATTAGAAACAAAGCAGAAAAGCATGGGGAAAAAAGTGGGCTTTATGCACAAACAGACTTTATTTACATTTTATTCATGAGGAATAGTCAAAAAACCACACACACATAACACTTTAACCCCCAATAATTCATTTTTAGTCCTCTTCAGTTTCACCAAAACAACATTCAAAAGACCCCCAGTTATATGAACACCCACTTACCTTCGTAATCTGTTTACATAGAGGCTCACTATTTAGTACATGTAAATTACATACAAAGTTGATGCAGCGAATGGAGATGAAATCGCAGTAAGCCTTTACAAACATGAAAGGGCACCAATAATGTGCTACAGAACGCCTTTGAACTGAATGTCAATGAATGACACCTGGAGTGTAGTTACACCATCCTGTGGTTACTACGGTAAATTCAGATGCTGAAATCAATACTGAATGTACATACCGATCCCACTCCATTCACTGCTGCTGCAATAACAATGCAAAGACCCTGCAGTGTGTCTCACTGTTTATTCGGTCTGGAAGTAGATAACCAAAATGGAAGATCTTTAAGACAGTCAGAGTCTGCTGCCAGCCAGCATGCTGACCTTTAGAACAGACATATAATAATGGAGCTATGGAATTAAAGTTGTATTGTTCTGTAATGACAGATCGAACTTCAAGAGCTATAGTAAATGGTTATTAAATTAAACTTTTTTTAAATAGCACTTGCCCAAATAATAATTTAAGTGATTACAATATTTTTCTGCCTTTTTCTTCGTCTCACTAGCGTTTGACGCAAGCTTTGTGATATTCAACCTTCAGTCAGGCACATGCGCAGAAGAGACTGACATCACACAAAATGTGAGAGTAGGACAGTCACGTAAAGGCATTGCAGCGTAAGAATGACTGAGACTTAAAGGGTTAGACCACCCAAAACAATTTAAAATCAGTCATTAATTACTCTTCCTTATGTTGTTCCAAACCCATAAGACCTTCGTTCTTCTTCGGAACACAAAGAAAACAAAAATAACATCATTTACTTAACCATTCTTCTCCCCTGAATTATGTCTTCCGCCACGGTTCAGCCACTCATGTCACATGGACTGATTTATCAATGTTTTTCCTACGTTTCTGGATCTGGGATCATTTCAGTTGTATTACTGTCTATGGAGGGTCAGACAGCTCATATCTCAATTTATGGTCATTTTTGGGTGAACTAACCCTTTTAAACAGGCGCAAAAACGCTGGTTTACTTACAGAGTATACTGAATTAAAAAACGCAAATAATATCCAACATTGTGGGAGCCATTGGATCGCTTTATACAAGTGATTAAACAAAAAGAGCGCATGGTAGAAAACTTAGCAAAAATCAATCATGCAATATCTATCCTGTAAATCTATACAGTATTTAGAATAAAAAAAATATTTATACACTCCACCACATAATAGGTTGTAAATTAAATAGCCACAGTCACATTCAGCCTAAATAGGTTTGTCTGACTTCAAATCCTTCTGTTAAACCTCACAATGTCTCTGTAGATCAATTATCACCTGTTTGCCGAGTCTGTCTGCTCAGCGTTAGCGTCCTGACCGGATTCTGAAAATTGATCTTGTTCAGAGTTGTGTGAAGGAGTCTCTGATTGAGGGGATGAATGCGAGACATCTGTGGATTCACTTGCTACTTCCAAACATTCATCAGTTCTATCCTTCTGTTCTTCGGTGCTTTTTATTTCAGTTGGCATTGCGTCTTTATCCTTTGCTTGACTGACTTCATCCTCGGTCTCCTGTGTCAAATCAATTTTCTCAGTTACTTGGCTCACTTTGTCTACAGTGTGTGTGTCCATTGGCTCTTCCTCTTCTTCTTCGGAGTCAAGATCTACAACTTCAGGCTCAAGTGTGGCCGCAGACAGCTTATTTAACAGCTCCAAAGGTGAATCAGTCAAGTCTGTATGTGCTTCCTGATCTGGAAGCAGGCGAGCCAAGCAGAATGAGTGTTGAACGAATTCAGGCCTACTAGAGAAGCTAGACATGGCCTCTTCCAACCACGATACGATCAGCTCCACCAGATCTTCACGATGAACCCTAGATGCACCATTGATTGGTTGTTGTACCCAGCGAGCTAGAAGTAACCTTTGCAGCACAGGGCGTACACACATCTCTAGAGGTTGATGTCTGCCCGTACAGCCAGCTGGAACTATGACAGGGAAGGTTTTGCTGCTACTGACGGTGGATATAATACTCTCAGATGTTTTGCTATGATGGCCATCCATAACCAGCACAGCATCATTTTGATTCTGTGAGTCGAGATGCTGCTTCCACACTTTGGTGGCCCAAATTTCTAGCTCTTCCGCTGCACTGAAACCTTCCTCTTTGCACATAAGTAAGATTGAGTCTGGTGGCTTTTGGCTCTGCGTGTTTGTGCTTTGATTTGTGAAGAGCACTGCAGGTAACATTGTACCATTTGCGAGCATTGAAAGGTAAATCTTTATGAAAGGCTTCCCAAACCCAGTAAATTGAAACGCAGTCTCTCTGTTTTTCCTGGTATTCTCATTCAGCATTCTGAAGTCTACAAAAACAGAAAGCTGGTCCATAGCACCAATGACGCAGTGTGAAATGTTTTTTGTCTTTATTTTGCTGTGCACCAGCTCTATGTAGCGATGACAGTTTTCCACCATGGCGTTAGGGAGTTCCCGATCTACTGTGAAAGGGGTATCCAAGCCCAGTTTGTGCAGTATCATGAAGTTCACGGCCCAATCGTATGAAATACGGAAAGAATTGATCTCATTGGTTTGGCTTTGTAGCTCTGAAGCTTTTTCAAATAGTTTTGCCTCACTGATAGGACGCTGCTGTTCCCGTTGAGTCAAAACCCACTTCACCAGACGATCAACAGCCTCTCCACAGCTCGTGCTGCTGCAATCATTTAATTGATTCTCTTTGTCTTGAAGCCAAGTCTTGATGATGTGAGGTTTGGTGACCATTTCTTTAGCCGCTTTTTGGACCCCAGAGCACAGTGCAAGGAGTAGTATTCGACGCTGATGAATAGACAGAGTCTCCTCTCTGTTTTTTACAGGTTGTGTAGGTGTATTGGTTACTGCTACCTCTACCTTCTCACTAGCCTCTGTTTCACATGGTATATCTTCATCGCTTTCAGTCTTTTCAGAGTCTGAGTCAGTATCTTCATCTTCCAGAGGGGCCATTTCCTGGTCCACATCTTCATCTAGACCAGCATCTGCGTCACTTGAGTTTTTGTCGGCTGAAGATCTGTTCAGGTCTCTTTCCAACATGTCAGTTCTGAACTTAAGTCCAGACTCTGTGCCTTCCCTGGAAGGGAAATAGTGGGTCACTTTCCAGAATCTGTATAACATGAAAATATGTGGCAAAAACTTGATTTGCTATCTAAAAAAAATATTTTTGCACAATAGCTGCATATTTTTTTTAATTACATAAAAAAGATGCATGCAATAACAAGCTCTTAACTTAAATGTTGAATTAGGTGTAACTGACTTATTTGTACTCCTTTAAAATGTATCTACCTAAGGTTGCAATTTTGAAACTGTTGGTTTCTAAAATACGTACCTCTTGGTGTCAACGAATCCCACTTTTGGGTTACCTGAAGAAGAAAAAATGATAATCAATTCTAACATCAGATATAATAATCTATGTCAATTAATATAAATAATGTGTTTGTTATATTTCATGTTAAATATATTGAATAAAGTACATTGTCACTTCAAACTAATGCATGCAAATTAAAAAGCTGTTTGAAAATTTGAAAAACGAACATTCAGAAATACACTGATTAATATTTAGTATCAGTATTTGAGCTTTATAACCTTGGAAATTAGGTGAGAAACCATGGAAGTCCCAGAAGCAGCAAGAACGTTTGCACAGATTAACATGGCACGCCGTGCAGCCATATACACTCTCATGACGCATGTTTTTCAGGTTGCAAACTTTACATCTCCTTGTCCTGCGGGTAATTTTGGCTAATCGATGTCTGACCCCTTCTTGCGTGTCCGGATTCTCTTTTTTTATAATCTGCTGCTCAAGCATGCTGTCGTGGACTTGGTTCTGGCGAGCGTATCTTGCGGCACACTTGGCCAGCTGGTACCCCAGACGTTTACGGTAGATGGCCTGCGAGAAATGTCCTCCCTGAAACCACCCGGGTGGGTTGTCTTTGCGGCTCTCCCGTAAGACAATAAAAGAGTTGATGATGCTCAAGTTGACAAGGAGCCAAAAGAGACGGCGCCAATTGGTGTCGAGAACTAGCCCGCCGAGTTGGTTGCACGTCAAGAGCTGATTACAGATGTCAACACCGCGCATGTTGTCCTGGAGCAGCTTGAAGGCCTTGGGTCTTTCAACAGAATAAAGCTCTCCTATCTTAGAGGGAGATCTCCTCCACACCACGTCCTGATGGCCTGCATCCGCATTTGTGGAGAGACATACAAGCTGCTTGTTATCTTTCCATCTTGTGACAAGAAGTGGGGCCAGTTCATACTGTTGAAAATCTCCTTGATTGTTCAGCTGTGGTTCATCCCAAAACTCCTTGGGCAAAATTGAACTTTGAGGGAGGACGGAGCTGGAGCAGTATGTTCCAACATCATACAGCTCCTTCATGAGTGGCACAGATGCAAGTGAGCTGGACATGAAGATGTGGTGATGCTTACCCTCAAGGCCGTCTATGAGTTGCGATACAACTGATTTTCCCAGGTCTTTCTTTTTCTCCTGACGTGTTAAAACCAGCAGGTTATGGCAGTAGCCTGACTTTGAGTCACACAGTAACCATATCCTCGGCTGGTTATTTCTACTCTTCTCTTGAGCGATTCCCTTGTCATGGCTCGGTAGAAAAGCTTGATCGACTGTCAGACATTTGTTTGGCCTGTAGGCCTCTCGCATTCTTGTCTGCAGGATGCTCAGCATGGGCTGAAAAAAAGACAACTTGTCAGCACTCTGGTTATCGTTCTCCACAAGCATGCTGCTCATTCGAATGTGAGTGGCGATCTCTTTGAAGCGCTTGACTGACATGGTCCTGTAAAAGAGCTCCCACGTTCTGGAGCCATAGCGGCCATGGTGATGGTCCCAGGACCAGTATAACTCTGGTTCCCCCAGGCCTTGAACACCCATGAGGATAGAGAGACCAAAGAAGCCTTTGACTTCCTCTACAGACATGGGTTTCCAGGAAGGGTCCCCCTGCCCCATAGAGCAGCAATAAGAGGCATAGGCATTGGTCTCAAAAACGATCTGCTCAAAAAGGATGTCAGGAAAAATAAGCTGGAAGTAGTCGAGGACATCGCTATTCCTGGTCATTGTATGCTGCGGGCCACAACTGTCCATGAATTCTGCCACAGTTCCTTCCTCTTTGGGCACACTCCACTGCTTCATGGACAACCAGTCAGGCTGTGTCCCAACATCACTAGCTTCATCCCCTTGCGGACCCTCCACCTCCTCCTCAACCTGGCAGAACTCAATATCTGTCTCCAAACACTCTGTAGGGGAGGGGAGGGATTATAGGAACACAGAGTTAGTCTTCTCCTTGGAGTCTTTACCATCACCAATAATCCATTTTATAACACCATGCTCAATGTACATGTGGTTCTGATAGGTCAGTTAGCTTTTGAAAAAGAAAACAATAAGCAGCTCAGAAGCAGCAGATTATTCCCCGATGGATAGTCCTTGTCGTTACTCATTTGTCATGTTTCTAAATTAATCCATTTAGGGGTTTCTCCAGTTCAGGTGGTGTGCAGTAGGTTTTGTGTAAATACTCATTTACTCATCCTCTCGCAAAGGCTTGCCAGTAAGTCCTGTAGAGTCACACCAAGTTCATAAGGCCCATTTTGACAATGGACGAGCTTGAGCTCATACCCCACACCTGTGATTGTTGTTTATCACATTCTGTGGGCTATTACTCAAGACTGGCCACTTTGCTTATGTTGGAGGCATATCTGTAATGTTTGAGTGTAGCTAAGAATGCATGGGGAAAAAGTTTAAAACGATCCCTCTTTATTGTAGGTGTCGATCTACACAAATACCATTCAAGCTGTGAAAATACAGTGTGTGAAACAAGCCTTAAGATGAACAGTTTGCACACAGTGTTAAGACGCTCGGATGTTAGAAATCTCATTTCAAAAGGTTTGATCTTAAAAAGATCTGAATTGATAGGATTATAGTAGCAGTTTATTTCATGAAATGATTAGTTCATGTGTCTACGGTGCATCATTACTATAATCATGCAGTTAATGACACCTTCAATAGAGTTGGATGTCTGTAACTACAGGAGTGAGAAAGCAGAGAGAGAAAATCAAGCATGCGGGTAGGGGACCATGCAGTAAGACAGTAAAACACATATGCTTTCTACTAAGTCGGAGAATACCCACCTTTACGAGTGAAGATACAGTGAGAATGAGAAGGGAACTTTATGAGATGTTTAGCCATCAAGTTCCCTAGAGCAGTGGAGTATTCACAACCTGCACAGCTCAGCTTCACACCACTACAAAAGAGCAACAAAACAACCATAAGCAACAGTTTCAGACTATACAAAACAGAACTCAAAACTGATAATAATATATTACCTTGGTGGCCCCTTTTTGTTCGTTTTTGGGACTCTTCCAGGAACGTGATTGCTGAAATTAATAAATGACTTGTAATCAGTATATTGTCGCATTGAGCATCTGCAAAACCAAAACTTACTAAACAAAAACTTGAACCTCTGGTTTCGCTTACTTGATCATGTGGTTTGCATAAGCCCGAGAACAGCAAGTGCTATAGAAGCAGAGTGAGCAGTGAACGTAAGTAGGGTAGTGATTCGCAAAGTCTGGTATGTCAAAAGTGCACTCCACGCACTTATGCCTACCCAGCAGTGCCCTGGAAGAGGAAGAGCAAAAGAACATCTTTCAGGTTTCTGATTTGTAGTTGAAATGGATCAACAGATCTGTATAACGCAGCATGAGCTTACCTCTGCTCTTGAAACCTGGACAAGAAGTCAAACATCTTGCTGACCTGTTTCTTCCCAGGTCCATGTCTTTGTGATTGCTGGTCACCACTACAAGTTTGTGTACTGCTATTACTATTTTTCTGAGTGTTAGCGGATGATTTTGATGCCTGACCTGGTGACTTCTTAAGCCCAACATATGCCCTAATGGTCACCTGGTAATAAGATGAAACATTCACAAAATAAATTGTTGCACCTGTTTTCAACTCGTTTTTTTAAACAAACAAATAGACAAATATTTTACTTTTGTCCCAGGCTGGAGTCCCTCCAATTCGCAAGGTTTTCGGAAAGTCCTGTGGTGATTAATTTTATGCTCAACTTTGTCTTTTGTGAACAGGAACTGAAGACGGCATTTGTTACAGTGGTAAACTGTTGATTTCTGTTGAAAACAAAAAAAAAGTCGTATTAAAGGGTTGTTGTTTTTTTACATTAAAGCAATGCATCCATTTCCTCTTTAAATGACTTTGATAAAATGATAAAATGATAAACACAGCAAAAAAGAGAATGTGTTGAATACTTGTTTGCATGCCATTTTTATGCATGATCTTAAAGTATAATTTATGCTCACCTGGTGACGATTATAGTGCTGCTGGTAACTGGTGGAATGCTTGAAAACCTTAAGGCAGTACTGGCACAGGAGGTGGCGGGTGTCCTCATGCCAAGTACGAAAGTGGTTAAACACATCCGAGTAGAAGGACGAGCGGTATTCACATACCTGAAAGTGACATTACAGAAACTCCTAATATTATATGCTGCATTTCCTCCATGTGTCAGAACGGTAAGGAACAGTACCAGACTACTTGATTGAAATAAACAAAAATATCCGATCATCCTCCATTACACAGTCATTGTTAACATTTCATACCATATATAAACCCTAGTGATACCAAGGCATGAACTAGCACATCTGTATAACGAGCACCACAGTGGACAATGATAGCATCTCTGAACTGGATGGGAATCATTGAATGAGACGATGGAAAAGCATCTATGAATGGAGACCGGTATTAGGGTTCATGCAGATATGTTCTCAGCTTACCTGGCACACATAAGGCATCTCTCCAGGTTTGTGGGTGTTCTTCATGTGCTGCAGGAACACTGGCTCACTTTCAAACGACCACTCGCATATTTTACACTTGGCTAAACAGAAAAGCAAAACAACCAATAAATCAAATTTAACTTAACTGCAGTTTATGGTCACTGTAGGAAACCAGGTCAAAGCAAACATAAAACATCTGTCAGTCAATAGAAAATCAACTATTCACTTTAGTAAACCAGAAAATGGTCAAAACAACATGCAACATCAGCTATACAATGTGTGCCGCTATTATGAGACATTATGTGCCACTAAAAGCCTTATGAAAAAAGGGTATGAGAATTAGAGGTTACAAAACAATTTTTGTGTTTGGACATTGTCCCGTGATCCTTCATGTTTAAATTAAGTCAAATAAACTAGTGCATATAGCAAGAGTGTGTGTCAGTTGAAAAGGTCTTTTTTTTGCTGACTTCCACTGGTTGCTAACAAAATACTGCCCGATTTTCTTTTTTTGGCACAAAGAGAGGATTGATGAACAACCTCTGGAACGCTAAATGTTTAACTTTATCTGTGCTTGTACGACCAGATTCTCTGTGAGGAAAGCTGCAACTGTAATGTTGCTTGTACACAAAAATATAAAACAAACAAAAAACAAGGAAAATAACCAAGAAAACTACTTTACAGAAATACTGGTTGTCAAATTTGCTGTAGAAAATACTAATGTGAAATACAATGATTTGAGAACAGTTGCATAAGGATATATTTTGATTAAATAGGGACAGCCTTAATTCAAATATATCACAGCCCATTTACACGTTTAACTAGAATAATATATGGCTTTTATAGTACACATCTTATATAGTACACATCTTCTGGGTAACGAGTTGTATCTGAACATCTGTACACTACCATACAAAAGTACAGTATTGGGTCAGTAAGAATTTTCTGGGAAAAAAATTATATATATACACACATATATATAAAAAATTATAATAATTTTATTAAGCAAGGATGCATTAAATTGATTAGAGCTGACAGTCAGCACTTTTACATTGTAATAACATTTCACAATATTCCTGTTTTTAAATGCAGCCTTGTTGAGCATAACATGTTTCTTTTAAAAAACATACACAAAAACCCTTACAGACCTCTAATATATGAAAGAAAAGAAAAAAAACTGGAAATAGTTCTTACTAGATGACTCAATAGCAGTGTGGACGCTCTCCAGGTGACACTGAAGACGAAAGGGTGTGGGAAAGCGGCGGAAGCAGTGCTGGCAGGATGTGTGTGTGTCCATCTCTCCATTTTGCTGCTCCAACTCAACATGGTACTTCATATGATTCATAAGTCTGCGAGAAGAGCGAACACTTAATAATTGCAGCATTCTAGAATTAATCATATCTACTATAAATAGACATATACCCATAATTCCCATCCTAACTCGTCTGTCCATCAACCCACCTTATATTATTCTTCAGTCTCTTGTTACAGGTGAGGCATTTGAATGATAATGGTTCTTTTGAGTTGTCCATTGGTACATAGACTCGATTGCCTTCAAATGTGCCGTAATAGAAATCATCCACCAGCATGACAAGTCTGTTCTGGGTATCTCCGGCCTTTGTAGGTGGGCTATCCACCTTGATAGTGGGCACAGCAGAAAGGCTTTTAGGTGGTGTGGCTGGAGTACTCACAGCAGTTGCAGTACTGCTTGTGTCAGTCTGGACCAGGTCTGGGCAGCAGAACTAAAGGCAGGGAGTTGGGTGGGTGATGAGAATAATTGCTCATTTTTAAATTACCAAAACACACTTATATATATATATATACACACATATATATCTTCAGAAGGTGAATACTTACACACATATGACTCCGTAGAGCCTCAATCATTTTAAACTGAGCTCCACAACGAGGACACAAATGAGTAGTTGTTGATGCTGTTGTATGTGTAATAGGGATTGCTACAAAGAAAAGAGAACTTTTTTAATAATCTGCAATTTTATCTGCATTGCTCTACTCTAATATGAAACAATGATAGTAGCTATAGCAGACGCAGAACGACTTACTTTGGACAACATTTTGTGTCATAACAGGTACAGCAGAGGAAACAATAGGGCCGTTGTTGGTCTTTTGATTGCTCATGACAACAAATGTCTGCGCTTGAGCCCCACCAGGAAGGTTCACTGATTTCACAAGGCTCATTATATTTTGCATGTCCAAGGGTCCATTTCCTGGCTTTATTGTTACTGTAAAGAGAAGTAAACAGATTTTTATAACTGAATATTGCAGTTCTTGATTCTAATTGGTCAATACAGTGACCAAGCTGTGATAATAACATGATAGAATTATCACAGGTCAATAAAATAAAATACAAATTTCTGTGATAATTTAAGAAAACTGCTCAACAGGAGCAACTTACAGATTTTAGTCGTGGTTCGTGCTGTGGAGGGCTGGGTAATTGCTGTAGATGACATGGTGGGCAGAGAGTTGGCTGCTGAAGGGGCCACTGCTGTTGTGGTACGAATGGTGAGAGTAGCAGGTATCTGCATGGTGCTAAAAGTGCTGGGTGTTTGTGCTCTGTTCGCAACGGGAGCTCCAGTCCTTATTTGAGCTGGCTGGGTAATTATTTGGGCTGCTCCAACAGCTGGTTTGAAAATTTGTGTGCCAGGTGCTGAGAGTACACATAAAGAAATGATGGTAAATCAATAAGCAACCACAAAACAATAAGCAAACAAACAACAAGCTTTAGGAACACATCACCATACCTTGCACTAGTGTAATGGGTCGAACAGTCTGGCCCTGTTGGACATTCAGTACTAAACTCATCGGGCTCTGGCCAGGCTGGATATTCTGAACAGGAAGACCCTAAATCATAAACAATAGGAAACATGATGATTAATAAAAGAAAAAATTGAAATAATCAGACATAAACTGGGATCTGGGAGGTGGGATGGCAGCACCTGTGTGGTAAAGTAAATGGGCTGTCTGTTGGCAGCATTGGCAATCTGAGTTGTGCCAGGCAGAAGAACCTGTGACAGAGCCACAGTGCCGAGTCCTCCTCCTCCCGGCGCCAAGATGACCTGCTGCCCTTGCACTGCTTTAGGAATATCCGCAGGAACTACACGTTGAGTCACTAAAAGAATAATTGACTCATTAAAGGAGAAGTGCAGAAAAATTGTAAAACACTGTCATCAATACAGTGACGTTGGCACTTACGTGACATTTTTGTAGTTTATATGACTTTGTGCTTCTAGTATTTGACATGCATTGTGTGTAAATAGTGAGAAATTACAGTACACCGAAAATACACAGTAGTCAACATTCGAAAAAGTTTATTAACGTTGTCCTAAGACAAGAATGCTTTTCGGTTTCAATTTTGAAGAGTGGTTTTGATTCACTTCAAATGTTGACTAGTGTATAGAGCACAAACTAAATGTTTATTATATGTTTTTGCCATTTCAAAAGGTGGACAGCCCCACTCCTAATTCACTTTCTTGAAATGAAAAACAGCAGCCAATATATTATTCATAATTTGTTTGTGTATAACACAATAGAGGATGTTACATTGGTTTAGAATAGCATTCCTTTAACAGGTAAAATAAATGATAAACACTCAACAATGCCGTGAGAAACAAATGCTCACATGTATTTGTGATCAGCGGAACCGTGTTTGCTGTATTTACTACAGGTGGCAGGTTTGGTACCACCATGGTTTTAGGCTCAGCTGGAATATCAACCTTCGTGGCGGGAGTTGAAGACACTAAACAGCAAAGGAGGACAGGTTTTGTTAAGCATAATGCTATTTTTTAAATAAATATTAAAAGAAACAGACAATATTACTTTACATATGTGTAAATAAACATACATTTAACTAGAAAAAAATATACATAAAAATTACACACCAGTGGGAGTACTGCTTTCAGCATTTCCCCCTGAATCATCCATTGAATTTTGCTGTTGCCATGGTTCCAGCTCCTCCTCCTCGCACTCCATAAACAAATCCGCATCCATGTTTCTGAAATATACAATGTTTGTTGAGCCAAAGCTTTGAACAGTAAACATTTGAAACAGTAAACGTGCTTTTTACTGTTATTTTAAGCTAAGATGAAAAAAATATATATATATATACAATAATGTTATTACTGCCAATGGCATTTAGTAAAATATGTCAGGAAAGTGTAGGGTTTAGTTTTATTTTGGACAGGTGAGTGCCAAGACCTTCACAATATTCACCGGGCTCTGAGAGCATTCAGCTCCGACCGATTTCAACGTCAAGGTTGGCGTTTACACAAGCACCTCATCCTGCAAATTACACAAATCAATAAACGAGTGAGTAAACCACATTTAGTTTTTACATACATTTGTAGGTTTTTTATATTTATATATATAAACGCTGCCTTAAAATGGGTTGGATGTCTAGCGCGCCACCGTTTCCCTTCATTATACTGTGAAGTACGCGCAATGTGGTTTCATCCAACTAAAAGGGGCTAAGAGAAAAGTAGTTCCTGTACCGCTTCATCCAGTGCGTGAGACTGGATGATTTGACAGACCTAAACGAAAGCATGAGCCTTAGGTTTGTGTACTACATCAGTAAATGAGATTGAAAATCCAATGTGGGTCGAAACGAGAGGCAGCTCGACGTTTATAACAAATACTCGGTCACAAATTATGCAGCAACCCCCTCACGCGGCGCCTACCGAGTGCGCACTCCGCATACTGTCCTCTGCGCACATAATAAACGACGACCATCGAGTGCGTGAATTAAAGCGCGAACACATCAGACATGATCGAATTTATAAATAATACTTACCGGATTATTGGAAATATGCTCAATGTGAAATATTGAAAGAACACAAAGCCTGCCGGTACGTCACAGTCGAGACGAATAAGTGCGCTAAATGGGCAGAGGTTCTGCTCTTTCTGCGTCAGCGATTGGTTGATGCGCTCAAAACGCCACTTCCTGTTTCGGATTCTGAGCTCTGATTGGCTGTAATCTCTGAAATAAGGAGGAGTGGTTAGTGGAACAAGAAAATGGCTTCCTTCCTTGAAACGACAACATTTTATAGTGTTTTAACCAACTGCTGGTGTAATAGTGGAAAGCAGATACTGTTGGTATTTTATTCAACACTTTGCTGGTGTTTAGCAGTTAATCTGTCAAGACCATCATAGATTGGTCTGTTTTGAACAGAATTCTTGATTTTCAATTATTTGACACTGAAAATATCTCCTGTATCTCAATATTTGCCAAAAATGATTACATATACGCCCCTAATGCGCAAAACACTGATTAAGTAGGTTAGGAAACAAAAACCTGTATTTTTCAGACCATATTTTATTTTTAAAGCACTGACCTAATTATTTGAAGCAATTCGGTTCCATTGAGGGTTCTTGAATGTGCCGTCTTCCCATTGTGGACAAAACATCACATTTAGTGTTCACTGCACTACTGTTCAGACTCAGTGCAACGCTGTTACTGTATACAGCACCAAATATTCAGCACAACCTTCGATTCTCGAACAAACAAATCTGAATAGGTTATTTTTATTGAATCGAAATATAGCTCAACCCACGAGTACCGAACAAATGAACCGATTCTTTATAGTGACTCAGAAGGACCGGTTATCGATTTTGACTTGACTCGTGGGACTCGTATGGTTTAATTTAAAATAAACACTTCGAGTTTTGTAATCAAATACATTTTTGTTAGTTTAATATTTTACTTAAAGTTACAGTGCTCCTTTTTTTCGCCTCTAAAAACTGTGAAACCTCATTACAAAGTAAACAGCTTTTGCAAAAACATTATTTTTATTATTATTATTTTAGGCTAAATTATTTTTTCTGATCTGTAATACTGTGAAAAAAGTAAAAATCCCATATCACTGCTGATTACGATAAATGCAATAACAGAGATATAGGAATTGAAATCGTAACGATAACTTATGGTTAAAATAAAACAATAATAAGCCAGGTCTTTACATTTTGCATTCAATCCGTGTGTGCGTCCGTGCGTAACGTACTTACGCCAATTTATTGTTCGTGCCCAGGTGTGCATTACCCAGGGCAAAAATGTGTATTATTCCCATTTTTATAACATTTTGTACGTTTTACTCGGAATGTAAAATATCGACTATTTGACTACTAATATGGGAGAAACTTCTTTGTTTCAAAATATGAAGAAATCCGCTGTTCACAGCAAACAAATGTAGTTTGAGGCGCACGTAATCACCCTTTTGGCGAGGCATTCAGGTACTAAGCTGCTGTTTAAGTTGCTTACGCCCTATATATAGCATTCTGCACTGAGAGGACACAAATGTGACACTAATGAATTTGTAGACGTTCAAGAGAGATGGGCGATCAAGTCACATCATCTTATCGACTGAATTATGGCGCAGTCATCGTTTTGTTGGCCATTAGTAAGTTACGTGTATTTTTTGACATCTTTAGTACCTTTATAATGTATAATAAACATTAAAGTGTCTAATGCAATGATCTTTTTAAAGAAATGAATGCTATCAAGATAATAGAATCATTTCTAAAATGTGACATTGAATGATGCTGAAAATTTTGCGTTGACATGTCAGGAATAAATTACATTTTAAAATATATTTAAATAGAAAACAGTTATTTAAAGTGTAACGATATTTTATCATTTATAACTATATATAATAATTAAATAATAATTAAAAACATTAAAAGCATGCTTTTTTAAGATTGTAGAGGTGTTTTGAAATCTTTCAAGCACTGTGTATTTAGCTTTAGTTGCATCTCCTTTACAGGCTTCATGCTGCTGCGGAAATGGATAGCTGGTGGTGTCTGCAAAAGCTGTGCTCGTCTAGATGGAAAGACGGTTGTGATTACTGGGGCTAACACTGGGATTGGCATGGAAACTGCAAAAGATATGGCTCGTAGAGGTATGGCATATTATATCAGACCCATCATTTAACTCCCTTACTGTTCATTCGGAAATGTGAATATGTGTGTATTTAGGGGCTCGGGTAGTGATGGCTTGCCGGGACCTGGGTCGTGCAGAGAATGCTGCAAACAATATTCGACGCTCCACAGGAAACAGCAATGTAGTCACCAGACACTTAAATCTGGCCTCTCTCTATTCTGTCCGAGAATTTGTCAAAGACTTCATAGCAACAGAAGAACGACTGGATGTACTTATAAACAACGCAGGCAAGACTGTCATTTCACATTTCACTCTTAAAAGCAAGGGGTACATGTCTTAAAGTCACTTTTTTCCTGACAGGTGTTATGATGTGTCCAAAGTTGATCACAGAGGATGGCTTTGAGACACAGCTGGCTGTCAATCATTTGGGACACTTTCTTCTGACCAATCTACTGTTAGGAATGCTAAAGAGATCCTCCCCCAGCCGCGTAGTTACCGTGTCCAGTATTGCACATGTTGGTGGTAAGACCTTTTGATTAAAAAACGTATGTTATCATTTTAAGATCTATGAATTTCAAGATAAGAAATTAAGATTAGTTTTGTTTTGACCAGACTATATTATTTCTTTGCTTATATTTGCAGAAAATGCACCCCTATTCAAAATGTTGGGGTCTGTACATTTTTAAAATGCATTTATTTTATAAAATACAGTAATGTGATTTATTAAAGTATTCATTTATTTCTGTAATAGAGCATTGCTCTGAATCAAACATACTGATTTGGTGTGTAAGGAACATTTATTTTTTGTTTATTAATTAATAAAAAGCTAAATTATTCCTTAAAAATAAAATCTTACTGACCCTAAACTTTTGAACAGTGGTTTAGATGTTAAAGTAAATATGCCATACCTTTGAGCCAATATATATCCATATTTGTTTTCTGTATATATCCATATTTCACTGCTTTCCAACAGGAAAGATTGATTTTGATGACCTGTTTTTTGACAAAAGGCCTTACAGTCCTTTGCTCAGCTATAAACAGAGTAAGCTGGCCAATGTGCTTTTCTCTAAAGAGCTTGCACGAAGAATGAAAGGTAAGATATACTGTGGCATATCAAACAATTTGCAAGCTAAAACTTTCGTTGTTGTTTATTTTGAATAAAAAGTAAGATTATATGTTTTAATGTTCCGACTTGGTTGGTTTTGTCACATACTATGTCAATGTGTAATCCAGTTTGTGAAAAGCTCATTAAAGTAATTAAGTACTTCTTGTTTTATATCTCAATGAATGCTTCCGTCCGTAGGTACAGGAGTCTCCTCGTACTGCCTGCATCCAGGAGTGATTCGATCAGAGCTGGATAGGCATGTTGGTGTACGGTACCCAGTGCTTAAGATTATACTAACTGTGCCCTGTATCCTCCTGATGAAAACTCCCTGGCAAGGTGCACAGACCTCTATCTACTGCGCTGTTGCTGAGGGCTTAGAGAGCAAGTCTGGCTGCTACTTCAGGTAAATCCAATAACTGGCCACTTTATCAATCATTTGTGAACTCAGAATGACTGAGTGTGTATGTTTTTGTGCAGTGATTGTGCTGAAAAAGACCCTGCACCAGAAGGAAAAGATGATGAAGGGGCAAGAAGGTTGTGGCAAGAAAGTGCTCGGCTGGTTGAACTAAACATCCACCACTGATACGTCATACAACTATCAATCAATCACTTTTATTTATATAGCGCTTTTAACAAAACAGATTGTAGCAAAGCACTAAACATAATTAAATAGGTGAATAGAGTGATGGTAATGTTCAACTACACTCTTACTGACTTTAAGCGCTCCACCTAGTGGTGATACCGTGATTCCAATTTCTAACCAATGAGGTGGCAGCAGATGTGAATCATGATATATTAAACATTGACAGATTTAGGGTAAGAGCAAAAAGCATATAATGGTTTGTTAGTTAACCATCCAGCAATTAATTAGTTTTTTTTTTGCTCTCAGGATTAATTCTTGATGATGTGATAATACCCATTCTTGCACATTTTACATTGCACCTATATCTTATTAGAACAAAGAAACTACAGCCGTAGTGTGTGCGTAGTGCATACATATTTATATAGGTTGTATTTATTATAATTTATATATTATTTAACCACTAGATGGCGTTAAAGAGGTGCTTTTAAAGCATTTGCCATGCTATGCATTCCCTCTACTGCAGGGGTCATCAAACTCGGTCCTGCAGAGTTTTGCTCCCAACTTTCCTCAACACACCTGCCTGGAACTGGAGTATACCTAATAAGACCTTGATTATCTGCTTCAGGTGTGTTTGATTAGGGTTGGAGCTAAACTCTGCAGGACACCGGCCCTCCAGGACTGAGATTGATGACCCCGACTGTATCTGTCCTCAATGGAGCACTGCAGGTCAATTGAAAGGAAACATATGATGTGATGGAAAGAAGCAGATACTGAATCACACGATTGCCTTGTGATGTGGTTGTACATTTGCAGTTATGTAACAGTGACTCTACAATACAATCAATATAAAACAGGCCCGCTTCAATTTTTCTTTATTGAATTTAGCTTTTTTTTACATTTTTTATTGACATTAACAATGTCACTAAAGTCAATAAATTCTATTTTAAAGTTGTCTGTTTATTTTGCTTACTATTAAAAAAAAAAAAATATTGTAGCCATTTCATAGATATTCATTTTAATTTATAGTCTTGTTTTGCTATAATTTCATTATTTGTTAATTTGTTGGAAATCATTATAGACTACCCTTTAACACAGTTCAGTATTTTGTTTTTTTACTGAAAGAAAAGTAAAGTAAAATTAAAACCTTTACACAAAAAGGATTCAATTAATATGAAAAGTGAAAGTAAAGACAGTTTTTATTTTGCTTTACATTTATCATATAATCATAAAGAAGAATAAAAAAATACACTGTTTTCAACCTTGATAATAAGAAGCACCCACATCTAATAGTGTATTAGAAGGATTTCTGAAGGATCGTGTGACACTGAAAAATTTAGTAATGGCTGCTGAAATGTAGCTTTGCCATGTATTTTAATTTGTAATAATATTTCACAATGTTAGCTAACAGATTTGTAAATAATTGTCTGATTAAGACTGAAACATTTTGCTGATGAGTTCGTTGCTAGCAAACAACAAACCTCTGTCCCTCAGAGTTTCCTCCAGGGAATCATTTGTGTGTGAAATCGGCTCCCAAACAGCTGACTCTTTTTCTTGTATTCATTTCTTTGTGTGCCCATTGCAATAAGTGAGTGGTAATGATGTGTAGTGTCGCACATTGCAGGCACAGGACAAAGATTCCACATGAACATGATTAGTCAAAAAAAGTGATTAATCATAGACTTCAAGGCATGACAATGCACAACACCCTCAGTCATCTCTGAGTGCTTTGCAACAGAGAAAAAAGAGAAAATCCAATTAGAAACCCATTGCTGGGCCAATCAAACCATCAAGTCCCAATGTAATTTAGCTTGTAGCATTAGCACATCATGTAGAGAATAATTCACTAAACTCTTTCCATCATATCCTGCACCGTAATGCTTGTGAAGAGCCGAACCCAATCAATGAGCGCTCTCCATGTGTGGGGCCTGTGGGCTATGCCCGGTGCCTGCCTGTCTCCACTGGCTTCACACAACAAGAAGAGCATTAAATGGAGATGTGCCATTTCTCTTCTACATTATTATATGGTAAAGGTAAACTAACTTAAACTAACTAAAATAACTTTGTTTCACAAATCAAACAAATTTGCATTTTCTTGAATAATAATAATAATGTGCTGATATCATCAGCGAATGTAGTACAACGTGACGCAGTTGTGCAGGTTGCTCTGAGTATAATTTACATTGTAACCAATATAGATTTTTCATTCAAATATGTGGTCTGATGTTGACCTTACTTAGAGACTGCTCTGGTCATGCTGTAAGCTTTTGTCCACCATGGAATAAAATATAGAAATGTAATTGCTTCTTCTTCCTTTTTTTTTTTTTGGACACAATTCAGACTTGAAATAAAATTCTTATTTTTTTCAGAATTCTGAGTAAACATTAACATCTTGAAATTGACATCTTGAAACATATCTTTTTGCTCTCTGGAGTTTGATACATAAACTCAGAATTTAAATTCTGGAAAAAAAACGTCAAAATGTAACAGAATGTAAACTTAGAATTCTAAGAAAAAGGAACATGAAATGTAAACTCAGAATTTAAGGTAAATGTATACATTTGAAATTGCGGGGAAAAAGTAGCAATTACATTTTTTTTAGTTTATTCTGTAGTGGTAATAAGCTTCCATAATACTGGTCAGTGAAACATAAATACAAACTTACACCAGGGATAGTTCACCCTGATGGTGTTTGAAACCTGTATGACTGTCTTTTAACTAGTGGTGGGCCGTTATCGGCGTTAACTATCAAAAAATATCGCCGTTAATCTACTGACAAAGTTGGGTTGGAGTCTATACGGTGACTTTCACCTTTAGCGCGGATGTATAGCCGAATT
>JAUMHQ010000076.1:15382853-15393185 GCA_032361165.1 Enteromius paludinosus
ACACAAATTCTGAATGCCTTTGACAGATCTCAAATGAGCCATTTTAATCTAGATTAATCTAGATTCATTTCAAAATTGAATTCAAAAATGAATCTATGCCCACCCCTACTTTTAACGTAAGTCAAAACTGATGCACTTCATTAACAATACAGGCACGAGCCAGTCTAAGTCGGAATCGTTGTGTTCATATAATTCGACGTCATCATGACCATCTCTGTTTGTTTTGCCCGAGGGGTTAATCTTGTGCTCAACCCCCTATCCATTATGCCTTGATGAGGCTTTTGGGAGGGTTTGTGGGAAACAGGAGGGCCGTAGTAGAACCTCAATGGAGACCAGTTGAGCTCTGAAAGGATCATAAAAGCTTCATGTTCCTGAGTCCCAGTGTGGCTGGCTCCAAGAGCCGAGGGGTCACGACAACTGCTGACCCGTTCTGTTGACTCGACTGTTATGGGCCCCATTAAAGTCAGCCCTTCACTAGCTCTGAGGGAGTTTGATTCCGCTTAACTGCTGTGTTTTTCTGGCCAACTTAGTGCTGGAATGCAGACCTGATAATAATTGTAAATGGAGAGGTCTTTCATTTGAAAGAATGGACCAGTGTACAGGACTACGTTCCGGGAAAGCCGCACTGATTTTCACCGCCTTAGGGGTCATCATCTGTCTTTCTGTTATTTATGAGTTTCCATGTACACACACACACACACACACACACACACACACACACACACACACACACTACCTCTAAAGCTATCTGAACCATGGGGTGCTGCTACAAAGGGAACTTCTAATAATAACAGCCTAGGGACACAGAGTGGGAGGTATAACATGAGGAATATCTAACTCTATAACTCACAAAGGAGCTGTTTTAATCTCGGGAGATAATCAGTTTGGCGAGAACCGCCATGCATAACAGTCCATTGAAACCTGAGAGCTCATCTTCCTGATCTTGGATTCGACCACAGTAAACATGAGAGAAGGTGGAGGGCATGTCAGGGCGGTGGGCCAGGGGCGAGAACAGGTGAGGGAGAGTGATATCTGAGAAGTATAACTGCCGTTTATCACCAACAGCTGATGGGACAGCACTGTCATACACTGGCTGCTTACTCAGCATGACACCCCCTGCAAATACACCTGCTTAAGGATTTTAAGATCTGTGAAGATACAAATGTGCATGTTTGTACTTGTTTCGCTGTAGCTGTCCGAGCCAAAATGACCTCACAAATTGTCCTTTAATTCTGTCACAAGAAGTAATATGTGACATTTTATTAAAGGAATAGTTACCCCAAAAATTTCAATTCTGTCACTAATAACTTATTGAATGCTGTTTATGTAAAATGAGTGTTTTGTATGTAGATAAACTAAACTAAACATTTGTAGTGGTTTGGTGAAAAGTAATAGTTCTATAGGCTATTTTTTTTCAGTGTTACAATCATTACTGATGCATTTTAATACATTATTTTATTTGAGCTTCCAAGTCACCATTTCCCACTTCTTTTAGTTTAACTTGAAATAATATGAATAAAAATGAACCAAAAATGAGAAAATTCAAATAAAAATGGAAAATATTGCATCTTTAAGATGAATCTTAAAAGTATAAAAGTGAAAATTTTTTCCCAATTGTAAAATTGTTTCCAAAATGACTAAATGTAAATAAAAACTAAATCAAAATATATTTGACATATAACAGTATCAGTGATATTAAAATAACATAGATGGATATAAGTTTAGAATACAAAAAAAAAAAATCCAGCTGAGAGGTGGTCCTCAAACATCCTTCCTACTTGCTGTTCTCTGTGAAGGATAGGTTACACAGAACAAGAGCGTAATCATACCCAACACCCTAGGAGCTTCTCACATGCCCTGAATCTGCGGTGGCCTGATGGGAGTTTAAGCTGGGCTCTTTAGAGGAAGGCGGTGGATCACGGCTGCTGTGTAATTACCGCTGATCTCTGACAGCAGCTTGCAGCTGCTTTGTGCTATACAATCACATATGGGCATGCTCACAAATATAAGTGCTATAGAAACAGCTGGCAGTGTGCTTTCGCAAATGCAGGTCAGTGCGCCTTGACAAAAACACAAAGATCCACGGTATCTAGTGAGTGCTGTGCATTTGAACTTTGAGATCTTCCTTGATGGAACTTACTGATGTTCTGGCAGCTGTTAAAAGGACACATGGCATGGGCTATGGCGGTAGAAATATGTCAACCGGTATTACTACCATCTCTATTGCACTGCATGCTCATGTGACTTTGCTGTGCTACGTGATAACGACTTTACATTTTTAAGCATTAAGGTAAACAAATAGTTTTAAGCTGTTTTAATGCAATCAGGAGCGAAAGGGACCACATTTCACTTTCTGAGCAAAGTGCATAGCAACACTGAACATTATTTTTAGTTATTTTACTGATATAAGCCGAGGTTAAATAATTATTTTCTTTGCAAGTATTCTCATAAACACAGTAATTTAGGCCTTGAGTGAAAGCAAAAATATTATTATCATTCATATTCATTTTATTTTATCAAAAAATAAGAGAGAACATCTCTCACTGTTCGTCTAAATCACTTTTGTCTCTTTAATAAGAGGAAATATGTATTTAATTTACACAGAATATGAAGAATATGCAGTGCTTTATATATTTGATTACTATATACAAGGTAGGCAGCATTTCTTATTTTTTTGTTTATTAATGTTCGTGTTTGTCCTGTTGTTTGTATTTAGTTTCTTATTCTTATTTAATCTCTGTTTACTTGTCTTTAGTGAGCTTGAGTTTTTCTGTAATATTGACACTGGTGATAAGAAATATGTAATTTATATGGTATCAAAAATTCACACAATTTTAATATCATAAAGACCTTATTTAAAGTGAACATAACTATATTGTGATATATATCATAATCAATAAAGATTTTGGTCATATCACCAAACCCTAGTGTCAAATGTTCAAACAGTTAATCATATTATGATACAGTATATTACAGTTCTAAAAATATATTTTGCAATTTAAATAATTTATCAACATTATATGGACTTAGGCATTTTTACGAGACATCTGAGGGGGAAAAAAATTCTGAGCTTACTGTATGCTGACTATCGTTCTTTTGGAAGAGTGATATTCATTTATCGTGGCTTGGTAAGAGTGCTTTATTTCTTTCCCGGCATTAGGATCAATACTGATGCATTTTTAATCCTATCCATTTAGACCTAATCAACCTCTCCGACAACTTTCAAATGGAACAGGAAGTAAAGCTCCTGACAGTAAATCTACATTCCTTTTATTGTGGTAATTACTAGAGAAGAACCCGACAATAGTGTACCACTAACTACTGCTAACTTCACTACTTAAAAAAGTGCTATGGCCTCTTGTGTTTCAAATGAGTGCTGAATACTCATAACTAGAGCTGCGTGTGGAAAAAAGTAACGCACCGTAACGCATCTGGATTGTTCACATTATTTGGTACATTCAGTTTTTTATTTAACCTTATTTTACACAATTAATTACAGTACTAAATATTCAGTTAAATCGTTAACTACTAATGAGTTCAGTAACTGAAATGAGTGCCTTTATAATTAAAAACTGAATTAAAATGATTCTGAATCTGATTCATTTTTTTCAAATTCGCATAAATCGGACTTAAACTTTGTGTTTTGTTTCAAGCTCAGATGTTGACTGAAAGTCACTGTGACTTTGGTGCATGATCACAGGCCTTGTAATGAGCGAGAGAGAAGGCTGTATTGATCTCCAGAGCTTCGATTGTGTTATCTAACCTAATGTAGCCGGCAGACATTTTCAAGTGACCACACTGTGCTCTAAATGGAAAAACACAAAACTGTGTCTGTCTGTGATGGGGAAAGATCACATGGCACACAGGAATACTGTGCTGCAGTGGAGCAGGTCAATATCTCAAACCCAGTGACCTGGTTTGAACCTGGCTGAAGATGCCAATAACAATACTGTATAACGGCTCTGGCAGAGTCAGGTTACTGATTCTTATTAAACATATAAAAATGATTTTTTATTACCTCCAGCCACTTATAAAACAGAGATGTTTAGCTATATTCAACATTTCAATGAGGGTCTGGGAATAGAAAAATTATGAAAAAAAGAAAACAAACAATTTGGGGTCTCTTATGTTCACCAATGCTGCATTTTAAGATGCAGTAAAAAAAAGTAATTTTTTAAATGTTAATATTTTACAATATTAATATATGAATTTATTTTTGTGACTTCAAAGCTGAATATTCAGCAGCCATTATTTCAGTGTCACATGATCAATCAGAAAAAAATGGTGCTAAAAAATCTTTTTTATATATATATATATATATATATATATATATATATATCTATTTAGCGGTATTGGATTTCAAATTCTCACACTATAACATAAAAGTTAACTTTTTTTCATTCAAATCATCACAAATAAATTCAATACAGCAAATATGATATATATTGCAAATGTCCTTTTTTACTTTTTTGGACTCGCCTGAAAACTCTTTCATGAGAACTATTTGAGCTATTTAAATAAATAATCTGAATGTTTTCATGAAGTATTACAACATCTGGCTTTTTGATATTGGTTTGGGTCTGTAAAAGTTAAACCCCCTGCTCTAAATGGTATAGTTTTATTTGTGGGGTATGATAGATTGGTCTGATGACAAGACAGACATCTCTAAAGGATGAGTGGGAGGGCACAGCTCCCTTTTTAAAGCTTATAAATAATGTGCAACCCAATAAAAGATGCTTAAATAATAAATGAGGGGCACTCAGATCACACATAAACCTCAGACAACCTGCAATTCTAAAAACAAGCCTAAAATGACACACTGTTGAACAGGATGCACAGTAGATCATCATGAAAAGCCTGAAGTGACTAAACGATGCTTATGTAGGCTAATAAATGTTGATAGACCGTTTATGAGAAAAGCGGTTCTTGTAATTTCACTGTGTGCTTATGCATGAAATGTGATACTGTTTCTAGCATATTACGATCTAGCAAAGGTTCAGTTACTCCTTGATGGTACATATTGTTCAGTGATGCAAAGCATGTAGAAATCTGGGTGCTAAGGGGAGAGAATGAACAAACCCGTGTGCATTTCTGCTACTTCCTGAAACCAAAGCTTCAGTCTCGGAAAATGAAACTGCTGCTATTCTTCTATTGTTCTGAATAGTGCCGAAATGTTTTAAAGAGAGATAGTGGGCAGGAGAGAGTGTCACTAAAGGTCCCTGACGTTGGTCTACTTTATTATTGATGGGTCGCCAGAGTTGAATTTCATGGCTAGCATTACAAGATTCAGTCGTATCTCCTTCAGGTACAGCTACGCTAGTTTCAGCAAACAAGCAATCCATCTTTTGTACAAAACTCTCTCTAACAATCAGAAGGTTCTCTTGCACCGACACTGAATATGTAGAAAGAATTAATTCGATTAATAACAGATTTTTCTTGTTTGTGGTTATTTTGCTATACTGGACTGTTGTAATGCAACACTTCAGGTTGCTAATGACACTAAGCGCTCAGAAGTGCTCTTCGCAGGTTTTGGTGTTAATTGGAGTAAGGCATTACACTAATGTCTTTCCCTGAGACTAACAGACTGTGCAGCAAAGTTTTAGTTGCACAAAATAAAGTTCTAGCAAATAAATAAATAAACAAATAAAAGAAAATAATAGTAATGCTTCAAAATAAATAAATAAATTTATTTATTTTACATTTTTTAAATTTTATTATTTATTTTACATTTATTTTTAATGCTTGAGTGGTATTTAGTATAGTTATTTATAATTTTAATAAGAAATTAAGTAGTTAAATATTTTACACACAGAGCAGTAAATATTGTTGCATAACTGGCACAAGAGTCGAATGCAAAAAGAATGCTCTGTAAGACAGCATCAGTTTTATAGCCTCTGTTACACTCTCCCAAATCCACCTGCTTTCATTTATAATCCCATCGAAGCTGGGACATTTGCTCAAGAGTCCATTCTCCATGCGATTAGCATTGCATGACCCTCTGACGTAATGAATAGAGTGAAACAACACGCTGTTGTGGTACATTCTGGAACTAAATGTAGAAGCAGCTGCTCTTTTGTATGCAAAATCAGTCATGTTGTTTCCTTCTCTGTGCAATTTTGAATCAATGCAATCAATCGTTTCAAGAACCTGCCGAAAAAGGAGAACGTGAAACGGACTTAACACTGATCCCGGTTATGTTTTTGATAGTATAGTGTTCCTGTGTTGCAGGCCATTTTGAAGCGGTGAAATCAGACTCCCAGTGTCTGATATTTCCTGAAAATGTCAGTGGGACAACAAGTCTGAAAAAGGATACAGTTCCACAACTCACTCTACACTAACATTTTACTACCTGGTCACTCAAAGGTTGACGAGTAGATTCATCAGTGTCAAGGAGATGAGGTTTCACTGAATGTTTCATTGACTAGTGTAAGGTAACAATACAAATGACAGAGAGCCAACAGTTGTTCTCTGAAGTGATGGGTATATTTCACAAAGTTAGTCACCTGACTAAAAAAAAAAAAAAAATACAGTCTAAATGAACTAATTTTCCCTGTTAGATGATAAAACGAGGATAGAAAGATAGTGAAGAAGGATAAATACTACTTTTCAAATAGTAAGAGCAACTAAAAAAAGCACTAAAGGCGTACTGAAGACTGCACATTGTCTTGTCCGAATCAAAACAACAAGCCAATTAGGGCGGAGCGGCTTTTATTATTGCGGCTACTTTTCTGTCGAATCAGCCCCCGCGGAATGAGGATGTGGGATGGAGTGTCGTGATTGTCTGTCTGTGTCAGCATTTGAATTTTTAAGGCTTTATTTCACATTCCACTTTCACTCTGGGCTGCTATAAACCTCCTAAACCAGTCTCAAAATCTCTTTAAACTTAAGTATATGATTCAGTCCTGTGCGAGCGACCAATGAGACGCGGTCAGAGTTACTAAACATTCCACGTGGGTGGGGGGGAGTGAATTCCCAGCACTCTCTCCACCTTCAATACCACGACTGAGGTGAGATCCTTGAGCAAGGCACCGTTCCCCCCAACTGCTCCCCGGGCGCCGCAGCAAAAGCTGCCCACTGCTCCGGGTGTGTGTTCACGGTGTGTGTGTGTGTGGTTGATCACTTCTCTCTGCTGTGTCTCTTCACTGCTGTGTGTGTGCACTTGGATGGGTTAAATGCAGAGCACAAATTCCTAGTATGGGAAACCATACATGGCCACAAGTCACTTCACTTCACTTTGCTTAATTTGGATGAAGAAAACTTGAGAGAAAAACATAAACACTGGAACGGAACCCATGATCCCCTTAAAACAACCCAGCTAACATTACAATTATAATTCCAGCGCTTAAAAAAAATTAAAGGGATAGTTCATACAAAAATAAGCGTTGTTATCATCTACTCATGCTTAAACCTGTCCCATTCAATCTCGTGTCATTTCAGTGCCTTTATTTTGTTGTATTTAATTGGTATCTCAAAAGACCTGTGATCATATTTTTGGGTTCAATCAGCTTTGCAGTGTCTTGTGGCTGAGGTCAAACTATTATGGCGACATCTGGACATTATATAGTTGTTTGCTTGGATCAATTTCTTTCCAGCATCTGTCACGAGATTCTACTGTAAAGTACTACACTTGCATCTGTTTCTTCTCAAATCTGGAGACAGAGTGGATTCTTCTAGTCTTGATCACTTTTATTCTGCACCAGTGAAGGTATCGAGATCTAGCATGGAACCTCTATCTCAATCTCTTGCAGGTTGTGTCTGTATTGTGGCCTGAATGTTTTATCTGGAGTCTAAACTCCACCCAAGACTATCTAGTAGTACAATAGTGACTCACGTTGGGACCCGTCCGGCCTGATCTCACAGCAATTTGTACATATTTTACTTGTACCAATTTCTTCACTTGTACAAACTTAGAAGACTTTTTGCACAGTTTTTGTACAGTCATGGCCAAAAATATTTGCACCCTCTGAATGAGATAACGGTTAATAAATGTTTTTTAATAAATGTTGTTTAAATACATTTAATTTCAGGATGGATTAAGTATAAAATAAGCTGATATTAAAATGATTTTATCAGTGCTCCATCATGAAATTCCTAAAAACTGTCCCACTTTGGCATAGTTCACCTCATTTTGCCTTTTGTACACCATTACAAATGTTTCAATGCACTTAGGAACACTATACACCCAAACACTGACCTGAATCTGCTTAAAACAGATCCGTACACAGCGTATCCTATCAAATCATAGAATATTTTATAATCTTGGCCAATCAGCGGTGAGGAACCAGGCTAGCACACCTTGCTATCAGGTCACTGCAGCCCACAGCATGACAGACTGCTGACAACACTACATGTTCTGACGCAGAGCGGTCTCTTTATACAGACCACGGATGACCTTTTAATCACAATAAAGTGGGCCTGAGCACTTTATAAGACGGTCTGTTTTTGTCTCGTGGTGCTTATGGGAACTCTTGAACTGATCAGGTATGATAAGGTAGCATTCATTTTAGGACGGAGATTATTAGCAGCACAAAATTACTGATTGTGTGTCTAACTCTTCACATGGACACTTCAACCTGATGAGAAAAGTGACCTCAAGCCTTGTGGCTGTTTATTTTTCTTCTTTTTTTTTTCTTCCCGGCAGGAGTCGAAAGCCTTATAAGAGGCCACTCTGTAAGCTGATTTCCGCTGCAGTTGCGCAAGAGCTCTAGTTGAACTGGGACAGCACCGCTGCTTAATTCCACTTCAGTGCTGGATTAACGCGTGTCATTACAATGATGCTACTGTATGATTACCTGGGTTTATCAAAACCAGCATTAACTAAAAAATTGATATTTATGCATGCAAAGACTAGAAAACGATTTCACATCAAAGGACTACGCAGAAATATTCAGTTGTACTTACTTAGAATATATATTTTGTGTTTTAGAAATTGATCCAAAGCAGTACATATTAAGGAATTATGGAATGAAGAAGATCTGCACTGTTTTAGATTTGCTAGATTGCACCATTTTGTTGTTTTCAGCCCATTCCTAGATGGATTTGCTGAAAGCCTCTTGTTGTAGCCGAGCAGAAAGATTGTGTGGTGAATACTGATCTCAAGGAATGAACTCTTACAGCAATGCACACAAAAAGCACATTCATTTCCTAAATGGCAAATGACAGCATTGAGAACTCAGCATACTAGTCAATAATACTTACAATTCTTACTAAAACCCTGCTGAATTTTTAAACCTAATATGAAAGCTCTCTTTGCTTTCTGTTGTGATACACCTTTTGAATGCTCTAATTTCTATCATTATATTCACAATTTCTATTATGGGACTAACAGGCTCGGTTTAACAGATAACCAACCGGTCATCCTCAACAGCCACTCTGATTTACCCATATTTATTGACCTTACCATGTTTCAGCTTGACTTCATTTTTGCATCACTATCATAAATAATAAGGCTGCATAATGCCATGTTTGTGTTTGCATTTTTAATGATACATAGAACATTAATCCTGGCATTATGTTAACCTTGTCAGTTAACCTAATAATTTCTCTCTAAGAATATAGTAGGTTGGGGGGCATTTCAGACACAAGCTTATCAAGGTGTTATACATTACTATTTTTAAACTCTTAAGAAGGCCCCCCGATGGATTTAAGACGACAGGTGGACATGTTTGTATTGCTGCGGAGTTACATCACTTTATGGGAGCATTATCTCAACACCTAATGGGCTGCTTGTCATGAGTTGTTGGTCTAAGAACTACAAAATGTTATTTTCAATCTGCATTTAAGAATTCCTTATTTACCAGTCAATATATATATTGTTTATTGAAGAAATTCAAAGAAGAGATTCAAGAAATTAAAAATATATCAATAAATTCATTTATTTATAAGTAGTGCTGGACAACGATTAATCATGATTAAATGCATCCAAAATAAACGTTTTTTTTTGTATAATATTTGTGTGTGTATATTTATTATGCAAGACAGACATACAGTATATTTTTGAAAAATATTTACACATATTTAAATTCATATAATTTATATGATATATAAATATATTTAATAAAAACATAATATTTTTCTACAATATATACATGCATGTGTATTTATATATACATAATAAATATATACTGTGCAAACACATACACTACCGTTCAAAGTTTTAGAACAGTAGGATATTTAATGGTTTTTAAAGATGTTTTTAGGCTCATCAAGGCTGCATTTATTAAAAATCCAGAAAAAACTGTAATATTGTGAGATATCAATTTAAAATAACTGTTTTCTGTGTGAATATATTTTCAAATGTAATTTATTCCTGTGATACAAAGCATCATTACT
>JAUMHQ010000076.1:15393285-15408381 GCA_032361165.1 Enteromius paludinosus
TTAGAATGATTTCTGAATGGTCTGAAAGTGACACTGAAGACTGGAGTAATGATGCTTTGTATCACAGGAATAAATTAAATTTTAATATACATTCACATTGAAAACAGTTATTTTAAATTGAAATAATATTTCACAATATTACATTTTTTTCTGAATTTTTAATCTAATAAATGCAAGAAACATCTTTAAAAACCATTAAATATCTTTTGAACTGTAGTGCATATTATGTCCATTTATTTTGGACTAATCGTGATTAATTATTGTCCATGCAGCACTATTTATAAATATATAATACAATATAATATACAATACAACATAATATTGCAATAAATTATTATGCTGTAAAAACTGAAATTTTACAGCTATTTTTATCTCATTTAATAAATTACAATAAAATATTACACTGTAGAAAATGAAACTGTACAGCTATTTCCATCTCACTTGACTCCTATCAAAAGAATCTTTTACAGTAAAGATAATTCAGCCATAAATAGTAATTTATCAAAGCAAGTTATTTTATTATTATATTATCTTTTCTTAAATTACGTTTTTTGTTTATGTAGGCTTCTAAATAATAATGCAAAGCAAACAGCAACACAGCTCTGAAAGCAGTGAATGTGAAGAAAACTAGCATTTCATACATCAAATATATGCCTTGAGCCATAACTGCTTACATTTTACATAAAAGTAAATGTATAATTACATACATTTAAAATAAATTAAAAAATTGATATTGATTTTAAATAGTACCCCTATATGCGACTCATTAAAAACAGTTTATTTACATTTTACCACAGTACAGAATACTAAATAATATATCGCCAAAATACTGCGGTAAATATTAC
Source organism: Enteromius paludinosus (assembly GCA_032361165.1). Classification (NCBI taxonomy): domain Eukaryota; kingdom Metazoa; phylum Chordata; class Actinopteri; order Cypriniformes; family Cyprinidae; genus Enteromius; species Enteromius paludinosus. Next base: position 15,394,131 of record JAUMHQ010000076.1, read on the forward strand.
TCATTAATAAAAAAACACACACAGTGTGTTCTTAGTGGGTTTTTTATTACACGTTATTAACATTTAATAACAACAACAACAACAACTATTAGTATTATTAATTATGAACAGCTAATAATATAGCAAGTGTAAAATGTAAAACGACAGCAAAATACTGCACGTTCGTATGAGTTACAGCAAGTCCCCCCTCAGTCTTTCCAGTGACATCATTGTGGTGTCCATAGGTGGAGCTGTCGAGGACAAAGAGAGAGGGACCACACAGCCATAAGTTCTCCAGCTCACAGAACTTCACGAGAGACACACACATGACGGCAGGAGATCAACCCATACGACACGATGATGATGCTGAGGATGATTATGGCACCAGCACAGACTCATCTGCAGCTCTAGAAGGCACACTTCTCAGATCTGTCTGCGTGACCGCGAAGAAAAAGCCATTGGATGATAATCTGCGCGGATCTGCTGGACACTGAATGGAAGTAAACAGACAAGAGGAGGCGTAAGATACAAACCCCTTCAAGACCGAGCTCTTCTTTGAGTGCAACGTTTCGAGTCCACATCGGGATTTTGTTTCGTTGTAGACAGCACATTGTGCTCGAAGGGATCTGGATTTAGCGGTGGGGGAGTCGGGAAGCTCCGTTTTATTGAGCCATGAAGAAGAACAGTACAAAGCGGGTAAGACATCGAGTCAGTCCACTCTATTGTCAGCAAGGAGCGCCGCGAGCCTTTGTGCACGAGTATGAACACTGCAGCAAGTACACTACAACAGTTTACTAAAACACCCTTTAACAACATTTTGCAATGCACCAATGCAGTAACGTTACATGAATTATAATTATATTTTATTTCGACATTAAGTCGACAAAATTATTTCGCACGCCTTTTTTGGAAGCATTTTACTAGGCTTAAAATAGTGATATATATCATACACGTGTTAAACAATATAAACTCAGATAAGAACTGATTTATTGTCACATCGAAAACCCTATTGCTTTAACCAGAACCAGTGGGCTATTGCAGCTTCCAGAAAACAGACTAACGTTAGGAAGTTTAACAATTCTTTTTCATTCTATAATTGCACTATATTTTAATATGCGCAGAAGCATTCATTTTAAAACCCCAGAAGGAAACTCCCAAGGGAACCCACGGTTTGAAAAATGCTGGTTATCTTCTGGGACTACAAACTGAGCACTTAACATGCACTATTAATGACTTGATTAAATTACTGTCCAAAATGACTAGAAAGCATAATAAATGGCACTTCCAATGTGTCCTGTCTAGACTAGCGGGCAAAGAATGGGCAAGTTTCATGTAGAACATGCTGATTATATGCATGAATAGCCGAGGAAAAGTCTATTTCTGAATAATGAACAGATTATGGATATTGATCACTCTGTCTGTGAGATCAGTGAAATAGAAATAAATTTTTCTTGCCAGTATTGTGCATGTACACAGCCTTTTCTTGTCACGATCAGACTGCAAGATCCCAGCTCTGAGATAAGGTTGAGGAAACACTGGTGTGTGTATGTGCATGTGCTGTGTGAAAAAAAGTGAGTAAGCGGCAGGAATGTGATATGATCTACATGAAAAAGCCAATGACATGGTCTTTAAGAAAGTCTCTCCCTCAAGTCTCTAAAGACATGATTGTGTCTCAAAACGTAGTGTACTGCCTTCCTAGACAGAATACTGTGCATCATAGACCTGCAAAGGCCTGCTTTTTTAGGCTTCAAAATGCAGGCAATTATAATCATAACCAACCTTAAGTCTCACTGGCATGTGTCTGATTTCTCTCTGTAAACACAGGGCCCTCAGGACGCCAATCAACAGCCCATGCAGCCCGACAAAACTGGCTGGATTCGCAAGTTCTGTGGCAAAGGAATTTTCAGGGAAATTTGGAAAAACAGATTTGCTATACTCAAAGGCGACCAACTCTACATTTCTGAAAAAGAGGTTAGTTTTGGACCAAGCCTTTTTTCTCCACATCATCATCACTTGATTGATGAGATGCTACATCAACATGCTTTTAATGGTATTTAGTACTGCTTTCAGTGCGGAAAAGAAAGAAATCTGGCATAGATGAGTCACATGACCTTGTCCTCATCTTTAAAAACCATAACAAAACTATACAAAGTGTAAAATATATGTAATCTGCACAGCAAACACTCCACACACACTTCCAGCGCAGATAAACATGTTCAAATAAATGTTACTGTTTCCTGATTACATAACTGTCATGTGTATAATTGGCCAGTGACAATTGCTCATGATTAGAGGAACACTTTAGGAAGGATTGATGAAGTGTTGACAGCCACAAATAAAGGTTTAGCTAAAAATAAAAACTGTTATCATTTACTCATGTCATGTCTTTTAAAAACTGTATGACTCTGTTCATTGGCAAGGAGAAGTTTAGGAGAATGAAAGATATCAATATCCAATAAAGGGTAAACCAAAAGCTTTATAAAACATTATAATTTTAATTGTATTCCTTGTAAAAAAACAAAAACAAAAAAACCCCCAGATTTCAAAAGAAACGATCCCTTTAATATTTAGCTTTTCACTGTGGTACACAGAGCTCAGTGTTAACACCTTTATCCAATTGCAGACATTGTTCTGGAATTAGAGCCGGATGTGCTGAAAGGCCAAACATGACGAGATAAACTTGTAAACAATCACTTGGCGACTGTCATTTCCAAGTCCTATGCACCACATACTCTCAGCATGTGACTGGATGAAGTGAAGGTTTAAAGAGAGCTTTAACAAGTCTAGCAAGCAGGAAGGAATAGGAAAATAAAGGGCCTTTATTCAGGAGCGAGGCTGATTTACTGCAGTGTGGGAGGACGAAGGGAAGGAAAGCAGGATTGAGGTTGAGTCATGGTCACGCAGAAGACTGTTTGCTGTGCTCAGCATCAGATCAAACAATGCCGAGGCAGCATATGGGCTCTGGCTCACAGCTCAGAGGGAGGATTGACCCTTTTAGTGCTTAACAGACTGAGGTTTCATCATGCTGTCGTCTAGATGTTTCTCTCCAGCTGTCTAGACAGACAACAGATTTTAATGATCCAATGCTGTTGTTTTGGTATCATGTATCTTAACATAAACGCCAAAATGTTTATATATATTGGTCTGAAGCTTGAGGAATCAAATATAGTTCTAGTACATACTATCAGGCATCTGGAATTATACTATACATTGTTTTTAGAATTATTATGCAGTTCCCTAAGGGTTAAAGGGACAGTTCACCAAAAAATGAAAACACTTTCATCATTTATTCACCCTGATAAGTCACACAACCAATTTCTACAGAAACGCAAAAGGGGAAATTTTGGTGATTGCATTTTCAGTGAATAGGAATTATGTTTTCGCCGAAAATACAACAGTTACTACATTGTTACTGCTGGTCTCAACAAACAAATGAAACTGGCAGAAATATTCTAAAAGAGCCTATATTAATGGCTTAACTTTTCTGTTTATACTTGCCTGTGCAAAACTAGCTGCCATGCCAGGGAGGTGTAGGTGGAAATCAACATTTCAATTTATGAATTATGAAAAAGCATGTTGAACACATGCTGAATTGGTCACAAAAAGATCAAATTTAGTCCATTTGCATTTCATGCTGACTTTAATGGCCCAGATACGTTTTCTACATAACGCTCAGGCCCATTTAATGTACATTTATTTATTTATTTGCATACTTTCTCATATACAAATTGCTTTGAGAAGCATAAGCACACCTTTTCAACAAATGCAACAAAAATGTCAGATATCGGTGTTAAGGGCTAAAGTATGAGCAATGGCGACAGCAAGCACCACTGGCCACTCATTGTATGCGATTGTGCTTGAATCAAATTAACATATTCGAGTCAGATGATAGTAGACTGAAGGGTGGCAGTAAACTGAGAATGTGTCCTGCAAAACACTTCCAGGACAGCTCACCGGAGCAGATGTCACACGAGTGTTGTTTGGGGTCAGATTCCTGGCCGCTGATGTGGCAGATGTAGAGAGAGCCCACAGAAACCAGGAGAGCTTTTTCCCACTCACCCAAGACTGTCACTATATCATGGTACACTTCTCTCTCTCAAATGCTTGAATATAAACTTTAATAAGGTGTTATTTCAAGTCTTTCTTTGTTTCGCTGATACTAAATGGCATCTAACTTCAACATGAAAAGACAATATCTGTCTGTTGCCTTCTTGCCTTCTCAAGCCCAAATAAGGAAGCTGTGGTCTTAATCTATTTTGAAAGTATCGCTCTTCTGCTTTTTTGGAGTCATATGGGTAGATGGAAGACATGGGTACTTGCCAGCCACAACTGGTTCCTCTTTGCGTTGTTCTTGTCCTCTTTGCGCATCTGGTTCGCCTAAAATGCTGCCACTGAAACTGCAGGGAAATCATAGTCCTTCTATTTGGGTGACTCACAATCAGCCTCCACCCTAAACAGAAACAATCTTTTCAATTTTATTTTGACAGCACAGTATTCCACCTTAGTTTTTTTTTTTTTTTTTTTTTTTTTTTTTTAAATAGCCAAGTGCTTGAATGCATTGCACTACCCAATAAAGAGATTCAAGCAGTGTGAATTAGTATAAAGTGAAAACCTCATAAAATGATGAGATCATGCCGCAGCTCAATAGTAAAAGTAACATGCAGACTTTGCTGTATACATTATATGAACGAATACTCAAGGCAAAATGTGTGAATTTTTCTTTTTTACGAGTGCCGGCATGGTTCTCTAGGGTAATGGGGTGCAGTCGTCCAGCTACATTTATACAAGTAGAGTCGCAAATGAAATCGAGGGATGAATCATTTCACACGTCAGGGCCTGGCACAGCTCTGACTCACTTGCTGGAAAGCGAGATCAGCGGAGGTTGTCTTGCCCTGTATAGTCATCAAACCATTTCTTCTCCATCTGGTTTCTTTAGGTGTTTTCTTCTGTATCACATGTGATGTTGGTCACACTGTGTCAGATGATTATTACTGCAACTGGACTCCGTTTCATAGAATTTGAAAGGACGGTAGAGAAAAAAATCCTCTGTGTTGCAGGCCGGTTTTACTCAGGGAGAGCAGGTTGCAAAATAGCATCAGGAAGTTTAAAATGAGAAGCTTGTTGGACTCAAATTATAAACTGTACAACTGGCTCTCAACTGATGGGTCACGACACAAACACGGCTGCAGGCCTGTTGTGGTCAGAAGAACTAAACAACAAAAAATAAATAAATCTGAATACAGCAAAATGGGATTTTAAAGAGTGGAAAAATGTTTAGTTGTTTCTGTAAAAGGCCTTGCAGGTTTGTGGTGATATAAATACATTTTTGCACTGTATTTGGTTACAACCTGCCGATCCAAAAGCTAAACTAGATGAAAAACCACTGTGGTAGAAGTCAGAGAGGAAACACCTTCAAACTGTCTTTGGTTGGTTTGTAACTTTCCCTTCCTTCGCTCGCAAGCAAACATCTTAACCCTAAGATCTCTCCTGCAGGTTTCATATCATAAAGCAGCATTGGTCGTACCATTCAGAGATTTCCACTTAAACACTTTGCAATGAATTTTTCATGTGTGGGCCGATGGGACACATCGCAGAGGAGTATTCATTTCAAATTCCTCTTCAGGGTGTTTGGCTTCTCCGATGCACCCTCTCAGCTGTAATGTTTTGTGACTCTAATGGATGTTTATGAAAGGTTAGACCCGGTTAATGGAGACAGTAAATATAAATTTGAATAGCAAAATTCCATTCAGACAGAACCTGACCAGTCCTTTGAATAAGTGAAACACGAAACGATGGCCGCTCATCTCTGAATGATCCACCTGGCCTTAGACTGAAACAAAAGGGCACCTGAACAGGAAGTCCTCTAGCTGATTTGTTGGATAACACGAATACACACCGCAAATGGTGCATGTAAGCAATAAGAAAATGGGAACAAAAAACAGCCAAACCTTAAACGATTTTTTCCAGAGGCTAATTTATGTTAAGCTCTGAACTGCTGGCATGATGTCAGAAATAATGACTCATATGACACAAAGGACTGAATAATGGCTGCTGACCACAAACTTTTTAACAATAGTGCGCAATGGAAATCTAAGTGGAAATGAACATTTTGAGGATTTAAACTAATTTTAGTATAAGAAATTGCATAATTTGAGAAGTAAAATTGTTAATCAATCCGCATTTCCCTTGATTCAGTTGATTCCTTCCTACATTTTGTTCCCGTTTCAATATTTGAGAAACACGCTCCATCGACTTCCATCGATGTAAACACAAATTTGTGCCAAAATGATTTTCTGTGGCACTCAACAGCACGCCACAGATGCTATTTGTGGAGGGCTCAAGTTTTTTTGAACCTGGAACAGTTGTGTAACCTTGCACACAACAAAAATATGTTTTAAAACACCTTTAGCTACAAGTAGCTTGATTATGGAGTACGTATCAGACGGTCTCGCGAAACTGTGAAACTATTCTCTCAGTAGTACTTCTCTGTCTCTGTTTCTGTAGGTTTTGGCAAACAATTTTCTCTTGCTTTCTTTTGGTTGTTTGACATGCTATTTTGAGCTATTCACACTTTGTGTGTGTGTGTGTGTGTGTTTGTGTGCACGTGTCCTCTGCAAAAAGATGCAACTGTTTATTAGCTTAATGTAAATCATTTTAAATATAGATGATGCTCTTTATTTGCAGCTAAAAAGGGTCATTAAGATGAAAATGGGCAAACATCTGCCACTTCGTATTTAAAAAGGCAGTTTCAAATGTTAAGAAATCCTAATAAAACAAAGACATGGTGTCAGATTCATATACAACCACTTAATTAGACTGCGCCTACTCAGTTAAAAGGAGCAAAGAGAATAACTACGAGAGTAGTGGGGTAGTTCACATTCATTTAATGAATTTAACCACTAAAGTACTCTATATTCTGTGTGATCTCAGATTACAGATTACTTTTATACTGTGCATCAGATATATCAGGGTATCCAAAATATCCAAATCTTTAATGTGGTATCACACGCTTTTTTTAAACTTCTACGCCTCATTTTCATCATTATAGTGCATTACAAGTCAAAACAGCATACTTCTAGTCTAGTCTAGTTGTGAGGAGTTCTTAATGTCCGGTATTGAGTGCACATACTGTGTACTGTGCCCTGACTGTCCTCTCCTGGAAAAAAGGATTGGATCAGATTGCCAGTTAATTGCTGCCTTTGTACTGCTGGAACAGTAGATGCACTATTTGTACAGCCATTCCCTGTCGTGACACCCCGTAGCGCACTGGGTGTGATGCCAATCTCTTAAGTACTGCACTGTAGAGCGGCTCTGTAGTACAGAACACAACCAGATGTGTGCTTGCGTGCACAGACAGTGTATTTCGTCTTTAGTAGAGCGCTAATGGAAATTGATTGTGACTTAATGAGAACGTTTGGCAGGTGATAGCAAATCAGACCATGGTGTTCACTGGGAATCTGGGTTAAAAGGTTCTCTTCTTCCATGTTTGGACTAATGATATTTTGGAGCTACGCTTTGAGGTCTCTCCTAGTTAAAAGTTAGTATCACTGGTCATTCAGATGCCCTTAAAAATTGTAGACTAAACCAAACACTGACCTCAAACACACATTTCAAATGCTGCGCTGTTGTTTTATTTGCCTCAAAGAAACTCTGGACACACTGGGCAGCAAATATTTTCATTTTTAAATTGGCTTTTGTTGGGAATAATTAAGTAAATTACATTCAGAGTACACAAATATTATCATTTATGATTTTTAATAATGATAATAAATCACCCCCTTAAAGTTATTGAAGAACAAATACATAAATATTGAGATGTATGTAATCAATTCAAAGCACAGTATTATATCAAATCTGTACTTTCTACAGGTCAAAGATGAGAAGAAAATCCAGGAGGTGGTGGATCTAACTGACTACGAGAGGTCTGAAGAACTCCGCAAGGCCAAAAGCAGAAGCAAAAAGAATCATAGCAAGTTCACGCTTCTGCGTTCACGGCAGCCAGGCAACACGGTCAGTCTCTACAGGAAGTTGTGGTTCACAGCAAAGGATAATAGTTAATGGCTTTATGTCTCAGTCAGCAGTAGAGCGCTGCTGGGCTGCTTCATTAGTCAGTTTGCAGTCATGCTGTGAGACAGTGATCACCCGTTGCACTACTCAGAGATCTGTGTCTCCACATACAGTCAAACATATTAGAGCAACGGGAAATTAAAGAGGAATAAAAAAGGGGTTCTGACTGGTTATTCGTTCATACAGAAAGTATATGTGTGTAATTTGCACACATATCAATTCCAGAGTCACACCAATTTCTAAACACCAAAAACTCACTATGTGAACGCAGCCATTAAGTCTCAAGACAATATTAGACAATAAATTGTACTCCAGCATAGTTGGCACGCGGATCTCCAGGCACAAACTTGGACCGACCTCTGTAGTCATCCTATCCTGAGTAATTGGCTTTCAGTAATAACGGCTCAGCTTATTGCTTTCACTAGCGCACCACAGGCCTCCATGAATATCCTTCATCCTTTAGACCAACGCAAATAGTACATCTTACCAATTCAGTTAAAGCTCCTTGTTTCTTAAAGGCAAAGTAAGTGAGAAACAATTTACATATCATTTTATAGTCTGAAATGCATTTTTTGCTGTTTTCGAAGTCTGCATTAGTTATGTAGATTTCAAGCTTTTTCTGGTTGTCTAGACTCATGTCTAGAACATATTTTTAGGATTTCTGATGAAACATTAGGGGTTACTTCTGACCAATCCTTTAAAATCCAGCGCTGAGACAAGGGGTTAATCCCCAGGAAACAAACATGGAGGGTCTTAGGAAAATCCAGCAGCAGCCATCCTCCCTCCCAAACCCACAGAAACACGGCACTACATGGTTAATAAGTCCCTCTGCCCCATATACAACAGCTGTTCCGCATGCTGCTCAACAGGGGAGACACCCTAATACGTGACCTCATGAAAGTCATCATCATTCTGCTCTTTTCTCGCGCCGCCTTCTTTTTTGCATGTTTAAAAACAGACCGAATTTTCATTACCAAGGAATTTAAAATAATTACAGGAACCATATTCTACATATTTATTGCATTACATTTAACTCCTGATACCCAGTATCACTACTTTATTTTTGCTGTTGTTAGAATTTCACCTAGCAACCAACCAAAACACATAGCAACACCTTCTGAACCCCTTAGAAATCACATGCAACGGAATGTCTGGTTTTGCACCACCAGTGTAAAAAACATCATTATAACTTTGTTATTCCCATTACATGTTAACACAGCAGTAGAGTTACTCTTACTTTACACTGCACTTAATCGCAATCCCAAAATTATATTATTTGCATGTGCTTTAAACCATTTCCGGTTAAAAGTTCATGTGCTCTTTTGGAGTGCATACACCTGAAGCGTTCGCGTTAAAAAGCCTTGCGAGTAATCTTTTGTGCTAAATACAACACACACAAGGTTTGCATGTAAACACAGTCGGTTATGTCTAAAATTAACCTATATAGTCAAAAGAAAGTGGTTGCATACCTACTAGATGCATGCTGGTCTTAAAGGGACAGTAAGAAACATCCTGCCAACTGTCATTAAAGGAATAGTTCACCCTAAAATTTCATTTCTGTCATTATTTACTCACTGTTGCCCCAAACCTGTATTCATTTATTTCTTGTGCTGAGCACAAAAATGTGAGTAACTCAACAGTTGCTGGTCAAAGATATTAATTATTAATTGAGTGAGTAAATGATGGTATAAAAATAAAACACAATGACAGAACTATTTCTTTAATAAAACAAAACACAGAGAGAAATCACTAACTACTCTAGACTGAAAAAAACGTAGTAGTATTTTATTTGGTAACACTTTATTTTACCGTTACACCTATTAGTTGTTTATTAGCATGCATATTACATGAATACTAGCCATTTATTAGTGCTAATTAAGCACAAATTTATGTCTTATTCTACATCCCTAATCTTACCCAATACCTAAACTTAAAGGAATAGTTCACCCAAAAATGAAAATCCTGTCATCATTCTGTTATCATTTGTGTCTCGCTGATCAAAAACTCATACAGGTTTGGAACTACTAGAGGGTAAGTAAATGATGACAGAATATTCCTGTTTGGGTGAACTATTAGGGTCACAACACTCTCCTTTTTTTTAGAGGTGGTTTTTCACACCTCTGAAAAGGAGTGTTGTTCACTGGGGGTAAGGGGTGGGGGAGGGTGTGGAGACAAGGCGGAGACTGCATTAAAGGGGGAGTGACAATAAGTGAATAAATGTAGCTAATTTGCACACCGACAATGTAAACACATACACGTTGGCAAGATGGACAGAGACACAGAGAGCAGTCAATTCAAGCACTCTCGCCGGCATAAAATGTCATCTGTGCGCAATTCAATTCAGTTCAGCACGCCTCCAAACTTTAGCTCTGGTCGCATGGCGGGGAAACGAAAACAACTCTTTTGTTTTTTTTTACAACGAAGAAACTCACAAACACGAACCATGTCTCAGAAACAGCAAGCCAGCCAACGTAAATAAGTGACAAGTGCTAATTTCCAATGAATAAATACTGCGATAGCTAATGCAAAGCACGGTGATTGGATTAGACGAGTCCTTTGTCATGTATAATGTTACACTGCTCATTAATAATGCATTAATAGGGCCGTCAAGCTGATGACGTAGACAGGTACTGTACAAGCCACGCAGCCAATGAGCGCTAAAAAAAACAGCGTCTACGTCACAGGCTCAAACGTAACTTTTAAAACCTGATGCCCGAATTGGTCGCAAAAAGTGCAAAAATGACCAATTTCCACTTTGTAACATCTTTAGTGACATATATTAGTGTTTTAAGCTATGTACAACATGTAAATATCTGTAAACAACTCAAAAAAAGTGTTTTAGGGTTTTGTGACCCTTTAACAACTACCATGCTAACTATTAATTAAGAATTTATTGAGGGAAAACTCTTAACAAGTGTTACCTTTTATTTTTATATTTGTTCATTACGTTTTTTTGAATGCTTCTAATAGATGTACCTATTGTACCGAAAAAAATAAAACAATGTTATTATATTTTTTTTATTTTACGTGTATTTGTAATGTGTATCATTATTCTTATTTTTGTAATAACAAAGATAAAATAATTACAAAGATTTTATCTTTGTCTACTTTTGTCCAAATGTATGCCATTCTTTTTTACACTTTGTTTCCTTGAAAGGCTTAGCCTTAATAATAGAGAAATGAGTTTGTCTGTAATGCTCAGACAACTTGCAAAATAGTAAAACCAACATGACAAAGAATCGTGATAAAATCATGATATTTATTATTATGATTATGCCATATCGCCTATCATCAGTGTTGAAAAAAGTTGTGCTGCTTAATATTTTTGTGGAAACCATGAAACTTTTTTTTCTGAATTCTTTATAATAGTAAACATTTATTACATTATAAATGTATTTACTGTCACTTTCGATCAATTTAATGTATTTGACCTGAACAAAAGCATTCATTTGTTTTAAAAATAAATCATTTTGACCCCAAATATTTAAAAAAAGACTGCAACAATCAAACAGACAATTAGTTTTTCTGTTTCCCACGATATGCCCCCTGTAATGGTCAAAGTGATTTGTCAACAACAGTACAAATGTGTAGCATAGGGCGCATAGCAGTGTCTTATCTACACAGCTGCAGCATCAACAGAAGGGCCGCCTGTCACGGCTCTAGCAGACTGTGCTGGAAAGGCTTGCAGTGTTGTTGCCTAATATGGTGGTTTCTGCCTCACGCCGTTGCTGCATTTGCTGTCCAGACAGAGCCATATGGCCATACCTGCTCATTTATGCTTGGCTCACTACATGTTTGTGTCCGCCTAGCACAAGACTGAAGGAATTTTCACCATGTGTGTAGGCGTAAAATAAAAAGCCAGCAGGGTTCAGGGCATATTGGTCACATATCAAACTGTGTTTGCTCTATAACCTGCACTGAGCTTGGATAAATGATCTTTCCAAGCAGCATCACACTATATTAAAGTTTCTCTCTTCTGCCACATGCAGGTCCCAAATCTGGTGTTTTTGGCTGTCAGTCCAGAAGAGAAGGAGTCATGGATCAATGCACTGAATGCAGCCATCACCCGGGCCAAGAATCGCATTTTGGATGAGGTAAGCTAGACATTTCCATATCTTTGCATGTACCAGTGCTGCTTGCTAATAATTATTTGCACCCAGACTGCAAGTTAGCAACGCATTGAGCAGCCAAATATATTTTGTACACTTCCGTTAAGTAGCTAGGGTAAGGGATTTAAGCAAACATCCCAAAAACTATAGCATAGCAACATCTAAACACCATAGAAACTACACAGCAATGCTCAGACAACTTCCCACAACACCCTAGCAGCGATTAGCATGGTCAAGCAGCACTCCAATTTCTTCCAAAAATGTGAAATCACAGATTTGTCATTCACAGGTCCTTGGAGAAGCCGCTTTAATGAAAACTTCTAATCGCAAAGTTTCCTGCCCTCTCATTCCCTGATCTTCTCACAGTTTGTTTGCGAAGGGATTTGCTCAATTTAAAAGCGGGTCTATAATCACGCTCGGCACACAGTGGGAGAAAATGAATCACTCCACCAAAAATAGACGGCAGTCACGACTTTCAGCGTTAAAGCAGCCAGATCAGCGCCTATCTTCACCTTCAGCTTCCGATAATGAACAAGATTTATTCTGACTCTGTTGTTGGCATCCTCCACATTTCGTGGGGTCATTGTTTGGGAGTGTATACATACACACAGGCGTTTCAAGTAGGCTGACTATGACACAGCACACCCAGTGTACTAGGTATAATTTCAATAAACCAGAAAGACCATGTGCTTTCCATTTCACATGTCAATGTGGTGTGATTCATACCCTACATCTAGTTAAATAGGCGAGATCTCTCATACCACTCAACAGGAGAGGAAACCGACGAGTCAGCACTCGATAACAGTCGGTTATGTTGAGATCTTGTTCTGCAGCTTACTAGGACTGTTGTTATAGCTGCTCAGTATACCAATTTGAAAATGAGAAAATGGTACTACCATGTCACATTATTCTTTTATGGTTGTCACGATACTAACATTTCAGTAGTCCATACAATTTCTCACCCAAAACCTAAAATGCTATTTTTTTAAACATTACATTAAAAAAATGTAGTAATATGGATAAAATAATTAAATTAGTATTGCTAATGAAGAAAAAATATATAAAATTAGCTTTTTTACAAGGCTGCTTACAGCTGCTTATGCTCTACTTTAGTGAGGGTAGCACCATATTTAATTTCCAACAGGAATGAAAATGAGCCTGTGAGGGATAGAAATACACTATATTCAATATATTGTACAACTGAGAAAATCTCAGTGTTTTTAACAATAACCTTCCATTTCTGTTTGATTTTGATGCAATTATAGAATTATTAATTTGGGATTATTAATTACTAACAGGCATGCTTCAGTTATTTTTATTGCTTGTGGAATTAAAAGTGGCAAGGAAACCTGTTGCACAGCAGGATTCACAACTGACTCGATAACATTTATAAAGACAACCGGACTTCTACAGCTGTTTTGCATTATTTTAATGCATCAGAGAAAACATTTCAAAAGAGTAATCGATCTTGGCATTTTAAAAATGAATATCGGCCATATTCTTTTTCTTATATGCATGGTTTGGTTTAGCAAATGATGGTTTGTCAGTGCGCTGCTTATCTGTTGCCAAGCACTGCAGCATGTTACAAATACGGGAAATGTGTAGGCAGGTTTAGTGACTAGACACTGAAAATATATGCTTTCACTAGCCACAAACAAACACAAACCAGAACATTTTAGACCACCACAAGCAGGGTAGGTTAGAAGGAAGTAGTCACTATGTTGGTCACCCGTGTTGCTAGTTGGTTGGTATAATGTTTCAAGAGTGATCTACAGTAAGTGCTTTTTTAATGGGAGATCATTCTTGATTGTAGCATGAACAAAGTAATACAAGTAACACACTAACTTTTAATACTTATAATTTAGATTAGAATAGATTGTTTAGCAAACACCATTAATGATTATACTAGGCTAAAAATACAGATATTAAAGGCAACAAAGAAAATATTTTAAAGGTGCCATAGAATTCATTGAGAGAATATTTAAAATTGTTCTCTGATATGTACATAGAAGGTATGTCGCTTAGGTAAGGGGAAAAATGCCCAGAAACGGTTTTACAGGTCCATTTACAACCCTAGAATTTGACCCTAGAATGAA
>JAUMHQ010000076.1:15408481-15429652 GCA_032361165.1 Enteromius paludinosus
CACTTGATTTATATAAGAAGTAGGAAACGATGGTGTTTGAGACTCACAGTATGTTATGTCCATGTACTGAACTGTTAATATTCAGCCATGCCAAGGTACATTCAGTTTTCCATTCTATGGCACCTTTAATGTAAACCAATATTTTTGTTTTTTACCACTCCTCCCTTGGTCCATAAACCCTGACCAAACACAGTAAGATTAGCTGCACACTCCTGGCCAACAAACAAAAGCCATCTCAAAACATAGATCTTGGAATTTAGCATTTACAGCATAAGCTTTTTCGTAAACAACAGGCTGTACTGACACGCTCCATTCAGAACAAATTCTCAGATTATTCTCAGACTACTTTTGCCCAGAACAAACATTCATCTAGTGTGCCGAACTGCTCGACACTAACCGGTCGATCAAATATACTGGCTCTCCTCCTGCAGGCTTGCACGAGAAATGTAGTGGCTGCTAGTTTCGGTGTTGGATTTGTTCAGTTGAGCTTCATTTCAGCGCTTTTTGTCTGACCCCATTTAGGTGACAGTGGAAGAGGACAGCTTGTTGGCCCATCCGACCCGTGACAGAGCTAAGATACCCCATACTCGCCGTCTGCCCACCCGCGGGCACATCATGGCTGTGGTAAGCAGTCCACTTGCTCTGAATATCTCATTAAATATGAACGGCATTTTGGAAAAAGACTGGAATGATACATATGGTAAGGTAACAAAGGGTTATCAGATTGTACTGCTAAAATACTACTTACTTAATATTTTATGTTTTATTACAATTAAGGGCCAAACAATAAACAAAAACTTTTGTGCTTTTTCCAACCCAATTTTAAATACTTAAGTTTAAATATTACATTTATTATAATATTAAATCATTTAAGATATGTTTTCGGAATTAAAATTATGTTTTTATTTGATTAAATGTTAAACTTATTGCATACAAAGAAAATATGCAGTAATAAATAAAATGATGCATGAATAACAGTTATACAAAAAAGCTCCAATAACATTCAAAAACCCTTTTGCTGTGAAAAGATGGTATTTAGTAATAATCGGTTTGTTATTTTTTAAAGCCATTTTTACCAATTCTATCTATTACAAGCTCAAGCGCGTCTGCCGCTTTAAATTCTCAAGCATGTGATAGTAGGATGGATTCTGATTGGCTGTCAATGTTTACATCGCTCATCAGCTGGAAAAAATCTTTCTGGAAATGTTTCCAACGATATCGTTTCTCTGTGCCTTTATCGTTATAGTTGTGGTGTGGACTCTTAGAACTATATCTTTATCGTTACCATGCTTGGTGTAAACAGGGCTTTACACTATTCACCTTTAAATATAATTTAGTGCGCGATAATTTACACCCAAAATAAAAGTTTTTGTTTACATAATGTGTGTGTACTGTGTATATTTATTATGCATATAAAAATACACACATACAGTATATATTTTGAACATTTGGATGTGAGTAATCGCGATTAATCGTTTGACAGTGCTATTTAAACTCAACTGTCATCGCAATGAATGAACCAGCTACATTTTTGCATTCACTTTGCAAAAAGACAAAGTTTAAAACCTCCCCAACCTTTTCAGGCTTCTACCACAAACTCGGATGGCATGCTGACTCTTGACCTCATCCAGGAAGAAGATGTCCCCTCCACACAGGGTCAGGACTCTCATGAGGATACCCTCGATAAAGCTGCTTCTCAGCCCACACCAGATTCCCAGCGCGCCATCACGGACACTTCGAAGCTCTCAACCTGCAACGAGACCCCTGGAAAGTCCCAGAGTCTGCCGCGGAAAAGCGAGAGCGCCTTCGACTGGTCAGAGAACCACAGGACGCCGCAGCTCCGCAAAAAAACGCCCACATCCGACAAGAACCGCTGCGCTTCCATGGATGAGATCCTGACGCACTGCGAGACGCGAGCGCTCCCTCACTGCTCCACCTCGGCGCCCGTGCAGCCTATCAGCCAGCTCCAGGATCTCATCACCCAGAAGCTAGAAAGAACTCAAGAGCTGCTGACGGAGGTACGGGTGCAGGGCAAGGGGAAGGGTTCGCCGACTGGGAAGAGCTCCAGTCCGGAGGGTCAGCGGAAGGAGGCTGAGAAGCTTCTGGAGGAGGCAGCATCCACTTGGGGACAGGCTCGTGACGTGCTGGAGGAAGTAAAAGAACTCAGAGCGTTGTACAAGCAGCTTGACTCCGCCTCTTCCATCACACACAGTGCTCCACAGAATGGCAAACTAAACAGCCCTCAACAAGGAAACCACCGAAAAAGCATGATGTGAGAACATACGAAGTCCTTCATGGCGTCATGTTTTAATGGACACTTCCTGTTGACTGCTTTAGTATTGCTGGAAACGCGCTATAAGTGTATGTATGAATTGTTAAAGAGCAAATCTATTTTCTTCCACTCCCTAATATCAGAAATACCAGGGCTTGGTGGTTTTACCAGACACAGCTGTGGTATCAGTCATTGAACGGCCCATCAGGGTAAGACACCAGACGGCGGTGATGTTGGCATCACCAGCCTATCACAATGTGAATGTTTTCTTCTGTTTCATAATACACTGGAAGAGCTTCATTTTGACCCCCAGGGTCATTTTTGTACGTAATAATAATAATGCCCAGCACACTTGCTCTGCTGTTACACAAACCAAGCTCATAAAAGATGCAATCAGAGTGCAGCCAAAGGCGATTGGCGGGAAAAGATCAAGGATTGCAGAGCGTGTTCCTTGTCCGGCGCCGCTCAATATCCCGTCAGATGAGCTCTAATTGTGAACAAAGCCATGAACATGAACACAGATGACGTCTGGTGCCAGTGTTGCTGTGGAAGGTCAGCTGCCATTAAAGACGAGACTCCATGCAGTAAAGGAAACTATTAATAATAATTACACATTTGCACTATGGAGAATGCTGTAAAACGAGAGTGACACTGGCAAGCTATCTTTTCAAACCTAAGAGGCAGAGCAGACAATCTACTGTAGGTAGGGAAACATGGGTCGTGTAGCTCCAAGTCTTTACACCTAAGTGGTATTTCCGAAAAAAAAATGTTGGTATCTCTCAAAATCAAAAGCTGCCTTAGTGTATTTTCAAAAGGGCACATGCAAACTGCATTTCAAACTCTTCAAAGACTCTGAATGCTTGTATGTTTTCATTCTCCTACAAGTTGCCTGCACCTGAAGAGAAGCTTTTAAAGCAGGATTTGATTTTGCTCGCGCTTTGCTTTGCAGGGTTTTTTTTGTCTCTGGGGAACTATGCAAGGTTGCATGGGTAAAACTCATGAAACCGGTCAAGAGTCATATTTTTACCCCAAAGTTTCTTTGAGAAAAAGAAGAAATTGTGTTTTGCTTAAAGTACATAAAGCTTGTTTGCTATTTCAATACAGAAAGTAGTTTAGAAAATGAAGCACATTTCCCCACCCAGTTCTCATTGCTGTAATGAATTTATTCTGATGAAATAATCTGAATATATTAAAATACCATTGCATAACTGGTCAAAAAGGATTTTCTTAAAGCAATATTTATTTTCTACTTTTCCCCCTTAATTCGGGTGTAAAATGTGACCCAGACCGGTTTAGTAAGTTTTCCCCACATATAAGCTTGAAATAATCCACAGGTATCAGGATTTACTGGCAGTGTGCAGTACGGTATTGCGTTAAACGACCAAAGGGTATGTCTTGCCAGTATAAAACACCTTGTTTTACAGTTAGTAGCTAAATAATGTGTTTGCACAATTCTATGGGTACAGGTCAGCCTGTTTCTGTTACGAAGACTTGATTATAAACAGTGTTATATTTTTTGTACATTTTATTGTAAAGTGCTTTTTTGTAGAGAAAGACTTTGAGGAGAGTTTTTTGCTTTTTAAACGTTTGACTTTCCCCTGGAAACGCAACTCAACTGGACATTCCTTGCTTCTGGAATCTTAACTGTAAATTTCCGCTTCCAAAGGTAACAAAGCACAAAGCCTATGGCAGTCCTTAGCTTTTAAAAAAAAAAAAAAAAAAAGTATGGTTAAATAATTGCTTTTATTCACTACCCCTCACGTTTTAAGTTCTATTCTTATCATGTTATCGCCACACAGATGCCAAAGGTTTTCTGTACCTCATACAACTCTTATCTCAAACAGAGCAATGTTTTGTGATCTTTTCGGGTTTAATCAGATGAACTGGTTTTGTTTGGTTAGCTGACTGTGTTATGATCTGATTTTTCTGACAGTGCCAGCCGAAGGTGAATCTAATTACCGAGCATCTGTCAGGTAGCCAGGATCATATTAGGGTCATATTGGATTACATCAAAACCAATCCTGACATCTTTCCTATTGCACAGGTCCTGTCACATAGGAAAAACAGAAACAGAGCCAAATTATTGCTGTACTTTGATAGTCATACATTAATCATTAATGACACGTTTACTTTAAGTTGACATCATAAACAACGTGACTTCTTAGAGTTGATGTTTCCTCCATGCTTTTTTGAAGTATTTATGTATGCCATAAGATTGCTCACCTGTTGTCGCTATTTTTCTGAACTTCTGCAGACCTTTGATAAAATGTGAATGTGAATGAAGAGGAAATTCTCTCATTTGGCTCTTGACTGTGTTATTGTGGTCAGACTAGTAATTTTGCATAGAGATGTTGTATTTGTGAGCTAGTGCGCCAGTACAGTGCCACTGAAAAAACAAAACAAAAAAAAGTTATGCAATCAGAAAGGAACAAACTCGATTTTGTCTACTTCATATAACAAAGTCTAGCTATTTTTTTGAAGTTCATGTTTAAAAGCATGCACATTAATACAGAAGAAAACCTGAATGTTCCAATATCCTCACAAACCCACAATCTCTCAGATGGACAGTTAGTTACAAGCTGCTGGTAAACAACTCAGATACCCAAATGTCTTTTCTGCTCTTGCTAATCACGTTTATATGGACAATTGTAAATCTCTGTGTACATTATTTCACATTTCTGTAGCTATTTGTAAATGGGGGTCAGTTTGCAATGTGGAGAGCAGTTTGTAAGCTCAGGACCGGCTAATCTCTGATGTACTTGAGACACAACCACTTGTGCAATTAAAGTGATCCTCATTCAACATCCCTGATTTCTGAGTGTTCATAACTGCAAAACTTTTTTGGTCTTTGTGGAATAGATTTGCTATGTTTCCAGACTTGTTACTGCCAATGCATCCACAGGTATGATGCTGTGAGCATGTAAGAAATTCTGCTGCTGCACATATAACATGAAATAACACCTATATCAAATACACAGTATATATATATATATATATATATCACCCTGTAGCAGATATACATAGGTGGAGCTGGGGGAGGTGGAGGGTTTGCAACTATTACAGCAAGCACTAGCCAAGTATTGGAATGTTGACAAGTGAGCTCAATGCCTGCTGATATGAAAAGAATCCATCAGCTGTGCCATGTGATAATGATGTCATTATGTATTTAAGTAAACCTATCATACTGCACCACCTAGAGTTTCACAACAGAATTTGGATAACTGATAATTACACTAATTATTTCAAAATTATTACATATTTTTAAACCAACATAGAAATGACCTAAAAATGTAAAATGACTTATAATTTATAATATATACCTTTCTTTTTCATTATTTATTTCATTAAATTAATAATTTGGAGCACGGTTCTTGCAGATATTGATACTGAAATAAAGCGAACAATAAGAAAAAACTGGTGCGTATAAGGGAGCACAACACAACAAAACTATTTGTGCGCTAAACCACATGTGGTCTGAAACGTAAGCAAACTGACAGACAAGTGACAGCAGAAGCCACTGATTGGCTATGAGCCTAGTAGGGTGTGTTGCCATGGCAGTAGCGTTTCACCTAGTTAGGGCTGTGTCAAGAGGTGTCAATGCATTCCTCGCACTCTGTACAGAGAAGTGAGAAGGCGCTCTTCCCAATTACGGGGCCTGTAGCTAGGATGTACCCCAGGAGTGCTTCATATCAGAAAAGGGTAATTAAACCATTATAAAAAATGTTTTACTAGAAACAAATGTTACCAAAAATAAATTAAACGAAAGAAAATGTAGCTAGTTTCATTTTGATTTGGTTTAATGATGGGGAGTACTATATAACTAAAACCGAAGCAAAATCTCCAAGCATCTCTACAGTATTAAAATAGCATTGTCTCATGCTGTGCTGAAGCAAGTTTTACTTCTGCAAATAATTGTTCCTGTTATGGGTTTATGAAAGCAGTTTACTGTTGAAATATCCAGATTAAACCAGTGGTTTCTAGCTGGTCTAAACTGGTTCTTAGCTGCTATTTGTTGGTTGACCACCCAGCACGTTCGTCAAATCAGCTTGGACCAGCTAATAACTACCTCAGATCAGCAGAAACCAGTTTACATGTACCATGCTAGATTTTGCAACAGGGAGAACGGACAGAATCTTTCTGATTTAAGTTTTTAAAAATATTGAGTTATCAATGTCACAAGCAGACCTGCTTCTATTCATAGTACCAAGATGCTTAGTGAAAACTGACAGTGAAGACTAAATTTATCATACAGCCAATAGTAGTAAAACATTTAGACAACATCACAACCAAACCCAGCACTCTGAAACTGGCAAGGATGGTTTCCATGGTGACTTCCATAGGAAAGGACGCATTAATACGAAGCAATAATTAATCTCAAAGGTCCAGTAGGGCGGAACCCCACAGCTGCTGAGCTTCCATATGTTCCCATAAGACACTAGAGGGGGACTGATGGGGGGCATCAATACACACTTAGCAGAAAGGAGATAAATGCATTTTGTACACATTTGAGGCCGTTTATAATTACATAATCAACAAAGAAATTGTGGTGGTGATGAATTATCTGTTGTGCTTGTGCGTATTTTATATGAATGTATAGAAAAACTGAGTATTTATTTATCAAAGGCAGCACACATCAAACAAACTTTATCAGAACTGAAGCCCCTTAATATAAATGACAAATGCTTGTGCTTCAAAAGGATCCCAACATAAGAATGCACATATTTTATACTAACATCTTGTTTTTGAATGGTATAAAGTCAATGTCATATTTGCACTTGTGCTGATGCTCAAGAAAGCAGCACTCTAATCATGTGATACTGCTTAACTGTATGCTAAGGACATTGTGAATTATAAACAGTGCCACAAATGTGCTTCTGTTGTAATACCTTTTGATTCACTGATTACTGATATGGTCTGTTATGCTTATTAACAAGCTGTTTGCCCCATTATGCAATGATCTAAAGTTTCACTTGCTCCCTCTTTTATGCACCAGCTGCAGTTATTAAAAATAATAGAAATGATAATATGCGCTACTTTGTCATCATTTGAAGTACAAAGTTAGAACAGATGTGTATGAACATTAAAAATAATTGAATCACTTTTTTGTTTGTATTGCATTTGCATTGCATGCAGTTTAAGCATTTCAAACTCAAAGCTGTCCTACTCAAGAAAACAGAAGAATGACCCCTTACACAGTGTTGAACAAGCTACTGTAAATATAGTTAGCTGTCAACCCCAAAACGAAGTGTGACAGCAATAGAGAAAGCAACATAAAGTACCCTACTGTTTACGGTTGCATAAATATGTAACATTGAAATTAAAAACAAAACAGTAATTTGCCAATTGAAAAAGGGAAAATAAACCAATGCTGCGTGTAATAACCATAAACAGTTGTATTTACAAAGTAAGCTGAGTTAAAACACAAGGAAAAGTCTTTACTGTTGATATTTTGGGTGGCTGGGCATACCTTTACCTGCAGGACTTCAGGCTGCACGTGCTTACAGGCGTTGTAAGATTTGTTTTCCTTCGTGGCGAACGATGGAGAGAATTCGCGGCTGTTTCACTGGTTGTCATCATAAACCCTCCAATTTTTTACAAATTTAGACGACGATTCGAACGAATCTGTTGCCACGCGAGAGACGACGACCCCTGAAACCGACTCATAATTGACTCGTAGTCGGATAAACGAACAGTGTTGGGGAAAGTTACTTTTAAAAGTAAGGCATATTGCGTTACTCCCTAAAAAACGTGACTAATTACGTTACTTTGTTACTTTTTATGGAATGTAATGCGTCATGTTACTTTTGCATATGGGCAGAGCTTGAGTGTTAGTTATTAATATAAGAAGTTCTATTGGTTGCAAATAAAGTGTCACGAATAAATCTCAGGATGAAAAAAACGTAAATTCACATCTGTAAAGTAGAATATAGGAGAAAGTTCAATACTCTTCAGGAATAAAAAAAGAAAACTATGAAGAACAGTAATTTGTTCTTATAAGTATGGTTGAACTGGATCATAGGTCAGCAGAAAGGACATTGGTTAATAAAATGAGATTAGATACATTTGTGTAATTTAATTATTGCAGGTTTGCATCATATTCGGATTTTATTTTCATTTATTTTGATGAATACTAAATCTGTTTTTTGAGAGTGAGATGAATTAATGCACATTGATATTTATTCTAGAACTACTCTGTATTCACACCCCGCTCACAATGCCTCTGTATTTCTGATTTCTCACAACATGAGATCAGGAGACTTGTCAGTCAATAAATAAGGGGGAAAAGTAACTCAGTTATATTAATCTAGCATTTAAAAGTAATGCGTTACTTTACTAGTTACTGGGAAAAATAATATTAGGTAACTCGCGTCACTTGTAATGCGTTACTCCCAACACTCTATAAACCCTTAATTTTTCTATTATATAATCTTTAAATAATCTTTTTTTTAACTATTACATTTTGTTGTCCTATAGCCTCAGAATGGGTCTCGAACGTTTGACTGTGCTACTCTGACAGATATTTAGCTCCATCTTGTGGAAGGATTTATGCTTGACAGCCAACAAGGCCTTGATTTTATTTGCACCTGAGGGGCATCTCCTGGTTATTTTTGATTAGCAAGTTGAACACTATTTTTGAAAACCTTGCATAACAGCATCCTGTCTTGTATGGGGTTAAAGGAATAGTTCACCCAAAGATTAAAAAATTCTGTCATCATTTACTCACTCTTGAGTAGTTCCAAATCTTTCTTTTTCTGCTGAACACATGGAAAATATTTTAAATAACTGTTCCTTTAACGTACCTGAAACTAAATGCACTCACCATATCAACCCTGTTCAGTCAGCAGGCTGGCTTTGTTTTTTTTGCATTATTAAAATAAAATATTTAATGCACCGACAAAAAGCTCAGTTTGGGTGTGAAAAACGTCACCTGTGGTGAGAACATGAAAAAAATACCTTCCTGTTTGAATAAAAAAAATGACTTTATCTTCTTATATTAAAAATGGATGTAAATCCGATTAGAAATAGAGTAGAAAAGAGAAAGGAAAAACAGAAATGGCTTTAAAAGTGGTTATCTTATAGGCTATATTTTTTATTTTAATTGTGTTAATCTGATGTCTATGCTACGACAGTAACATTCAGTTCACGAAAGTGTGAAATTGAAAAGAAGCAAAAAAAATGTCAAGACGACACTAAAAGTAAATGTCTAGAGAGTGTTGTTGTCAGTGTGAAAACCTTAATGGTGCAAAATGTGACTCAAGATAACATTATAGTCTTAACAATCATTTTTTTATGTATTGAATTTTGTGGTCCTGTTTTGTCAGCCTCAGAAGGCATCTCATTAAAAAACTTCAGGGAATCTTGAGTAAAGGATTGTGGAAAAACTGGAGACTGTCCTCGACAGATATTTAGCACCATCTTGTGGAAAGATTAACCCTTGACAGTCAACAAGGCCTTAATTTTATTTACACCTGACATAGACTTCAGGGGCCTATAATGGTCTTTGGAGACGCTTAGAACTGGTCGTCTCCTGATTATTTGTGATTAGTACATTGAATACCTTGCATAACAGCATCCTGTCCTACTTGAAGTAAATGGACTCACCGTATAAAACCTGTTCAATCAGCAGGCTGGCTTTGTTTTCGTTTTTTTTATACATTACTAAAATGAAATCTATCACATTCTGAAATTATGGTTAGCAAGAGAAAGTGGTGACTTTGTCAGAACTTGTCCCATAACGATGATAATGATGTTGGCCAACAGGTTTACCACATAACTGCTTACAGCTATGAAACTTAAAGAGGTAGAAACAATATCCTGCATCCAGGTAATTGAATATACAAGCATTTGTACAATAAAGTAGTTGTATTTGGAAAATTAAACCGAGTTGCGAAGAGAGAAATGATTGACAAAGATCACAGTAAAAGATTGCACATCCAACAGATAAAAACCTCAATGTGAGTACCTGTGGTGAGAACATATGAACATGTGGTGTGTCAACTCTGATCTCCATGTTTTGATAAGAAAAAAAATGAATGAAAAAGAAAAAACATAAATGGCCTTTGAAGTGGTTGTGAAATGTGAGTTTTTGAAAACTATCCATACAAAGTAATATATTTGCTAAGAAGCCCTTTGATTAGACCCTTCTCACGTTCCAAGGATCCTCTGTTTTCATTCCAGTCGTGTGAGTCTTATGTTTATGCTAAGACAGTAACGTTCAGTCCATGAAAGTGAAATTTAAATGAAGCGAAAAATGTCAAGATGAAACTACAGATAAATGTCTAGAGCGTGTTTGGATTTGTCAGTGTGCAGACCTCAAAGTTTCATATTCTTTTAGTGGTGCAAAAGCTCTCAAGACTCATCAAGAGCAATAAAAAGAGTAAAAACTGAAGCGATGGAAAGTATTTTAACCTAAAGACAGCCAAAAAGAGATACATTCAGAGATAAATTAATACTTTTGGCTTGAAATGTTACGCA
Source organism: Enteromius paludinosus (assembly GCA_032361165.1). Taxonomy (NCBI): domain Eukaryota; kingdom Metazoa; phylum Chordata; class Actinopteri; order Cypriniformes; family Cyprinidae; genus Enteromius; species Enteromius paludinosus. The sequence goes on from JAUMHQ010000076.1 coordinate 15,419,229, forward strand.
ACTGAAAATGAATGACTGATCTGTCACAAATTTTCTCGTAAACCGTTTCAAGCCCTCCCCAGTTTTGACTCCCAACCTTTCACTTCAGCATGTGCTCATATATAGATAGGAAGTCAAGCAGTCAGGATTCCAGCCAGTTCTTCGGTCTCCTCCAGCATGTTCGCACGGCTGCTCTCTCTCTGGGTGATTGGGGCGCTACTGCTGCCCCTGAAATGGGGTAAGTACAAAAACTGTTCCCCTTAACTTGTCACAGACATTCACACATATCATAGGATGCCATTATGCCTGTGCATTTCTGCAAAATATGTCTTGGAAATGGTTTTCCCTTTATACTTCTTCGACTTTGTTTTCCTTTGTGAATGGATTTGTCTCAAGCTTACTTGGGTTTATTTAGCAGAAAAGTAGGCCACCGGAAAAATGTTCGAATGCATTTCTTACATTTTACTGGTTCTCTTGACAATTTGAGGAACAAAATGTGAAAAAGTGGTTAGAGAACATAGTCTCGTACTGTGTGACAGTTCTTATTCACACAGTACGATTATTCAAAGTAAAAGCTTCAATTGTTACAAAAAAATCTAAATTGCTCATGCTTTCCACAAAAATATTAAGCAGCACAACTGTTATCAACATTGATAATAAGGGATGCACTAGCCCATCTGGCCCAAATCTGAGCTCATGCACTCATACTTGTATAAATGCTGATACCAAACGCAATAGGCTTCAGATTAACAAAGAGACTTCTATTTCTGAAAATCCCAGTTAGGGGATTTATAGCCAGTGATTTCCTGCATTATTACAGCAAAACACAAGATTGCAGTGTGAAGCCTATGCAATAGAGCAGCTCTAATGCTATTAAATTAAAGAGGATGTACCATAGAGCAAAGCATAGCTAGCAAAAAAATTGTTTCTATAGATATACAGATATATAGATGGATGGATGAACAGATAAATGAAGTTAACTAGCTAATTAAAATTATACATACTCTTTTGGTTTCTGTACCCAATATTTAAAAAATTTACAAATGCAATGAATTTATCGATATTGGCAAGTACCAAAAATAAAAGTATAGGTATTGGGCAAGGACTCACAAAAAGTATCGCTGCATCCCAGTTGATAATGAGACGTTTCTTGAGCACCAGATCAGCATATTAAGGATTTCTTAAGTAATGGAGTAATGGAGTAATGGGTGCTGAAAATTCAGCTTTGCCACCTGAACATTACATTTTAACATTTTTTAATTTTAAATTAATATTAAAAACGTTTAATTTGTAATATTTTACAATATTGCAGTTTTTACTGTATTTTTGAGCAAATAAATACAGCATTGAGAAGAATAAAAACATATAAATATAAAAAATTTAATAATCTTTTGAACATTAGTGAATGAAAAATAAAATTTAAAAATATATGCTTTTATTTTAAGTGCGATTCTACAGTTTCTTCATGTTGTTTGTCGTCCCAATTGCCCATCTAAGGGGTAACTGAAATTATCCAGCTTTGGGCCTTATCTGTGGTGGGGGGGCGGTGACTGGCATTGTTCACATAGATAGCATTAGCAGGGAATTTCCACTGCAATATTGGGAATGTTATCTTTATTTTCAAGAATCAAGAATTTGAGAATGCATTAGCCCTGTTCTTGGCATATCCAGTCCTTTAGCTCTGCTGCCAATATGCCAACAGCACTCAACAACAGTGCCTAAGCATAACAAGCATGATATTTCAAGGGATAGTTCACCAAACAATTGCTATTATGGTTTACTCTCTCTCCTGCTGCTCCAAACCCCTATGATATTCTGATGGAGGAGCTTTTCACAAATAAAATGTAAAATATAACAAAATAGTTAAGTGAAAGTCAAACCGGTTTGGAGTGACATAAGGGTGAGTAAATGATGACAGTATTGTTATTTTTATGGTTGAACTCTTCCTTTAAAAGTCGCTTAAAAGCTTTCAAAGGTGAAACAAAGGCTGAATTTAAATGACAGTGTATTGCTCGGTCTGGGATTCAACCAAGAAAACATGAAGAAACATATCCGTACTGGCTTCGTCTTACACTTAACAAACTATAGCCCAAGGTCGTGCGTCTCTATAACAAAAGAAAGCAAAAGGGAGGGAAGACAGAGAAAAAAAAATGAGTTCTTTAACCTTCTGTAAGGTTAGTGCACATCTAGATCGTGTTTCTGCCTGTTGTAAAATGTAGACAAAAATTACCTGCCAAAATGAGTTTGCCAAGTCCAGTCCAATTTGTTTCTGGTTGAACAGATGCTATGAAGGTCCAGTTCACCTGAGGTCAATAAAAACCCATTCAAACACAGCCGCACTTGTCTTTGCAGGAACAATGCTCTCTTAAATTGAGATTATCGACAGATTGTTTGACATCAAAAATATTGCTATACATAAAGTAGCATTCTTTTTGACTGAATCATAGGACTGTGGTTAAGAAAGATGGAGTTGGACACAGAGGGCTTGCAATGGCACGCTTAAGATAAGCTTTCCTTAAACAAATAAAACAGAAAATTATCTATGAATGAAAGAAAGAATGTTTTGATAAGAAGGCCACACAAGTTCCCTTTGGCAAAGAAAAGTTAACACACATAAGAAGGTCCATCTAAATGGCTAAAATGGTAAAACCCCACAGGCTGCTGGCCTGGACATTATAGCTTAGTCATCTGCCTGTTTTGTCATCTCTTCATGTTGTGCTGTCTTCTCATTGAGCATATATCATTCTTTGGAATGTAAGACAGCATCACATGAACACAGGCACAGGATAGAGAAGTCATAACTTCTCCATTCTTGGCTGAAGCCAAATGTGGTATTAATACAATGGATAATACTTGAATTACTCAACACCCAAATAGTTTTAATTAAAAAGTTACAACGGCACTAACATCATTTATCCTGACAGCGCACATACATCTCGCAGCATCTATTTGATGTCTGCATTTACATCTGCAAGACGTATTATTTGGGGTGTTTGCTCATCTGCAATATGTCAGGACATTTCATTTTAGATGTCAAATAGACGTCTCTAAGAGTTTTGAATTATTCAAAATGTATGTAAAACTGAATTACGAGTTATAAAGTCAGAATTACAAGTTACAAAGTCGCAATTGCGAAAAGATCGCAATAACTTCAATTCAATGGCGGAAATGGGCTTCCATAGGATTTTGACGTAAAGCTAAACCTGAAATGAAAAAAATGTATAAAATGTATAAAAATGCTAATTTTACTTTCATTTTAAACTGTAAAACTAACAAATAAAACAATTTTAAAATACAACAACTGCAAAAGCATCTCAATACTGATTCAGTGTGATGTTTTTATGATTGGTTAACCATATATTATCACTTGGATATGGGTTATTGCTGCACAAAAAAATGAGAAAGGCTTTGCAATGAATTAAAGCATTTCACAAGAAAACCTTCATAAACAATGAAAGAGAAATGTGTTTTTCAAATCTTTTCAGGTACTGCGTCAAGCAGTGACGATTATGATGATGTGACACCAACACCTGACTACAATGACTACAATTCTACATTTGACTACTATATGTTCAGTAAGTTGCCATATTATTCTTAAGCACTAGTTAGCACACAAGTAGACAGCTTTCCTGAAGTCTTCTGAGGCCATATTGATGTGATACCATAAATGTATGCGTTTTATTGTTTTCCATTTCAGATGGCACAAATATTAACTATGAGATGTTCGAAGTTCTACATGATACTAAAAATCAAGGAAATACGGTATAGTGGCATGAACAATCTATTGTTATCCACAGGCATTTCTTTTCTAAAAGTCTGATTAACCACTTTCTTTTGGGGGGGGGAGGGGATACTTTTTGGTGACAACTGAAATGAATAGAACTAAATTGGCTATGATTGTCGTGGCATAAAGTGAAAGAATGAATAATAAAGCAGAGTCGTCAAATGCAGCAAAAGAGAGAGAGGAAATGCAGAGATTTGCTAGAACAAAAATAGATAGAAAGGAAGATCTTTTGGACAAGAAGTTTTTTAAAGGCTTGTTTTACCAAGAATACTGCAGGCCAAATATCAAAAAAACAAACTGTCTCAATGTCTGACTGGCAAAAATATTTATACTGACTGCTTAAACTCTTGCTGCTTTTTAGGATTCAGTGTCAGTGTATAGGCAGTATGGAATATTAGCAGGGCTGCTGGTGCTGCACTTCTGCCAGCAAACATGAAAATCAACTACAGTGAGTTTTTTACTGCCTCTTATTCATGATTCCTCTGTGATGCTTTGTGCAGTGCAGTGCAGTGTGCATTCACAGGCTAGAGTGACTATTATTTTCCTAGAAATGCATTGTTCATCATTCATAAATAAATTGATACTTAGTCAGTTATTTACCACACACTTATGAAATTTCGAATAAGTGCACCATTCTGTGCACTGTTAGCATATCATAATAGCTACAGCAGTGCAATGATTTATTACTGTATTATATGTCAGATAACAGCATTAGTCATTTCTTGGATATTTTGTTTTATCATTGTTTATCTTGTTTCAAAGATACCAATATGCTGATGTCATCAAAAAGGAAGCACCAGAACATCCTCTTTGTTGCAGAGTTCATTACAGACGTTTCACCGAATTAAAGTCTGGGGCTTTTGAAAAAAGATAACTGTTTGTGCTAAATGTATCCGAGTTGTTCAGTTGAACTTCTTGTATGTAATTTGAAATAATCACTGATTTTATGTCGTTTCAGATGGTTTGCTGGGTCTATTAATAATCCAGCAATCATTATCTGAGAAGCTTTTATTACAATTTCACTGTTTAGGTTTGCATAAAGGATGAAATAAAAGGATAATAATAATTATATGTGTTGCGTGCCAATTGCTTTCACAGCTTGTCTAATTAACAGCTCTGTCAAAGTGTGAACTTTATTTATATATTTCACAAATTCTCAAAGTCAAAAAACGAAATAAAATAGATAATATAAACTAAATGAAATAAGAAATGTTGCCTTGGCAACTAGTTGAAAAAAAACATTATAAAAAAAAAAAAACTTTTGTTAAAATCTTTGTATAACCAAACATTTTTGAAATTAATAGACATGCATATTTGTGCTTTTTGCAAATTGAAATAATTACTGATTATTGGATGACCTCTGACCTTTTTTTAACACAGATATCAAACCTGCTGCTTTAATTAGCATGCATCATAAATACGATTTGTCTAATTTGCGGTGAGAGAAGTCCCAGGGCTCAAATATGTACTAACATGTCTGATGGTTTCCTAAGCAGACTGCAGTATTCTCTATGCTCTTATCTCAGTGACATTAAGACATGGTCACCTTGAATCTTCAATCAATAACTGACCCAGGAACAGCTCATTACTCAAATTACAAATGAAGGGTCATCCATATTAACATCCTGTAACTTGTCATTATCCTATTAAAAAAGGTTATTGTGAATTAATTATTAATGTCTAGTTCTTTTGCCCCCCAAAAGATTTGATATTTATTTTATGGCTTTAAACAAGAGCGGAAGCGCCCATTTATAACGTAAATGTAAGGCTTCCGGTGTCAATTTGCTCCCCTTATTTATTCCGTATATTTTTATTTTAAAGTATTGTCAAAAGTATTAACACACTTATTAAATAGCAAATAGTTTTGCCGTTTTTTACTACACTTTGTTACCCATATATAGCGGTTAATGAATCGGAAGTCTCACACATTCACAGAAAATATTCTTCCGAACTGAAAATATAAGTGGATAGTGTAACACAACGGAGCATGATGTCAAAAACGATGAGCTGTATTTTTGTCCTAGACAAAAATAGTGTAAATGAAAGATTTTGACTGCAGCAAGACGGTTAGTGCCCATACAGTAAAAAAATACATAAAAATAGGCTGTCCAGAAAATATAACAATCAAAAAACAAAAAGAGATATGGCTAAATAGGCTGTAAAATATATAAAGTAAGAAAAAAGCGCTCTCGGATGCCCCCCGAGGCGCGTGAAATCTCTCCATTCACGCGCGAGCTGATGGATGAGAGATGCGTGCTCTCATATATTCAGTGCGTTGTGTCGAGACCGCTGGAGACCTCACGAGTAGCGGTGCTACTTACAGAACGCCCACCTAAGCCACATTTTCTTTTACTTTTGCCTTCGCACAAGCAGACGTGAGATGTTCGCCGGAAAAGGATGAATTCGTTGGCAGTATCGGTTAAAACAGCTGCTTACGTTCTCAGCTCTGGATGCAGCCGATGATTGTGTTGTAGCACCGACTGCTGTGAGAAACTGTCATGCTTCTTTCCCGATCTGTAATTAAAGATGCCGAGATTCCAGCATTTAAACAGCACTAGTATACCAAATCACAATTATGAATGGAGCTACGAATACTACGACGACGAAGAACCCGTGTCTTTTGAGGGACTCAAAGCACATCGATGTAAGTGTTTGCTGCATTTAGTCCATTATAGGTTCATGTGTTTTCTCCAGTTTGCCAGCTTTTTCTTTGGGACAATGGTTAGATACTGTGAGATAAGTGTTTAAAAAAAATGCTACTTTAAAAATGTGTGATGAAAAAAGAAAAGTTTATCCAGAACTCAGTACTGTAATAGCTATTATGCAAATCTTTGTGCACATATATATATATATGTAAAATGTGTGTAAATATATAATTGTTTATAGCTACACTGTGTATTATGGCATTAAAACGTAGCATTTATTTTAAGACATTGTAATTATGTTTGCTTTACATACATATATATATATATATATATATAACCCCCATACATATCTCATAAATAGTTGCATGTCGTTTATACATGCAATATGCAAAAACCTTGTCAGTTAAAAGTCTAATATATATATGTGCTCAAGTAAAGTCATTTAGGGTAATGCAAGTAGAGACAGTAACAGAAAAAAAATTCTGTTGCATTTTTACTTCACTCAGCTTTGTTTCCTCCTGCAGATTCCATTGTGATCGGCTTTTGGGTGGGTCTTGCAGTTTTTGTCATTTTTATGTTTTTTGTTTTGACTCTTCTGACCAAAACAGGAGCACCACACCCAGAGTAAGTATATATTTCAATAATCTGTGAAATATCAGCTGTGTGTATCAGGCTTTGTGGCAAGGACAGGACAGAACAGACCAAACAAAAGTGCAGACAGTTTAAATTCCCAATAGGTCAATTTATCGCTCTTAACATCTGCACCACAAGCACGATGTACTGGACCAAGCCAGCGTTTCAGCATGATTTTTTTTGTTTCCCGCTGCCTGCATTTTGGCCACCTAGCTGCCTCATTATTCTTAGCTTCAGAGAGAGCTTTCTCTGTGTGCGTGTCCGTCCGTGTTTGTGGCCTCCCTCGTTCTCATTAGCTCTCCGCTAGGTCAGTGTCTGCCATGAATCACTTCTTTAGACCAACAAAGATTCTTTTTAGGAAACTTTGATCAAATCTGAAATCTTGGTCCAATTAGCATAAAGTCTGGCAACTTTAACCTTCATAAACTATATGAAATGTAAGCACTGCAACAATAATTTCATGTTGTTTTAATCCAATCTATCCTTGCATCTGTCTTATCGCATGCTCATGTTTATTAATGCACTCAAATGCACCCATATGCATGCACATACACAAACACAACAATTATCTCTACTAATAACCAACCAGAATTCATATAAAAGCAAACGAATGCCCTCTTTCTACATTCAAATGTATTGGGCAAATAATTCTATGGGCGTTTGTTGTTTATTGCATGTAATTACACTCAGTTATAATAGTGCAGCACTATTAGTCCCCAGCCTCTGGTCCAATGGAGCAGTTGAGAAGCTCAGGGGCTGGGCTGACAATCTGTTTAGTGCTCTTTTAATTAAACTGCTCTATAGATGTGAGTCATGCATTAACACAGACCAGCAGAAACCTCTAACACTGAACTCATTGAAAAGAGAGGATAGGACTATGTGCTCCCACACACACACAGAAGGAGGATAGAATATTAGATGAGTGCACTCCCACACTCCAGAAGCACCGGTGCTCATTTCACCTCTATTAGAAAGGGAAATAAAGCTGTTTAAACCTGGTCATGAGGATTTGAGTTCAACGCTCCTGTCTCATTCCCTCAGAGCCGCCGAGCCTTATGAGAAACGAATGCGTCTCACAAGCTGCGCCGAGGGCCTGGGCCACCAACGTGAGGCAGACACCCGAATGAGTCTCTCTCGGCCATTGCTGGAAGAGTCACGCTCTTTTTTTCACTGTTACATAAACGAAGAAGAGCGAGAAGGAGGCAGGGCCACTGCTGGTGCCGCCCATGGACGTGCTGGCAGCGGTGACTCCAGAGACCAGGTGGAAACGGTTGGCCTAGTTGTGCAAAGCATGGTCATGGACACCAGGGCGGAACGAGAGGCAGCGCTCTTGGCGCATTTTAACATCCCCAACTTTGTCAACTCAGAACTAAACTCTGCGCTGGGGGAAGATGAAGATTTACTACTGGGCGATCCACCGATCATAATGGAGGAGGCCCGTCCACGCTGTACCCATCATATCATTGACTGATCCACCAGTTTAAAGATGGCCTTTTTCAATCATTATGGCTCCATTATTGTCTTAAACTCAGCCTGTGACCTCTAATAGTAAAGAGTGATGGTGTTTTGCTTCAAAAGCTCTGCTTTTGCAGCGCATGCTTCAAAGCTGAGCTATTTTCTGACATCTGGGGTCTATAGTGACTCATGATGTCAGTCCACAAGATCAAAAAAAGATGGGATTGTACGAATGGGATTTGGCAGATGTGTTCTTGACAGCAGTGACAGCATGCTAAAAGACTTGGGAGAAAATGGCAGATATTATATAAAGACAATGAAGTCAAGGACAACAATGCTGTCACCAGTTGTAGGAAGACATTCCAGTAGATTGCAATGCCTTATTGGTTCATACTATCAGCATGATTTGAAAAATCTCTTGATGTGCTGTAGGAAGATGCTTTATGCAGCATTGTACCTATGTAGCCTAATGGCAAAATTACTGCAAATTGCCTGGTTCTCTGGACTTGTTCTGTGAGCAAATGCCTGAGTAGAAAATAGCTCGCTGTCTGCGCCTGTCAAATAATTCAGTGGCTTTCAGCACAATATCTGTAGTATACCTGCATACTAACTCTCTGTATTTGTCTCAAAAAAGCTGTCTGAGCTGCTGGAGCAATGGAATACTTCAGTTCTGTCTTCTGTTTTATTGAACACCTACATGCTAATAAAATTCAGTGCAAAGCTTACTGTGGTGAAACTTTCACATAAATTCCTGACTCTAAGAGCAGTCACCCGAAACCAGTCAAAGTGGCCGGTGTTGTGCCGAATTATGACTCCCCTCGTTGAAATCAATACTAGTCTTAATCCCTCTCCCACACCCTAACACTAAACCTACCAATACTAGGGGAGTCATAATCTGGCAGGGGGTCAAAATTCAGCACTACAGCGGTGCGTCATGGACGGCAAGAGCGTCGAGGAGAGCTGAAATCAGGTTAACTTCATGGTAATGAGCTATGACGTGGTTCGGCGGCAACCAATCAGAATGCAGATTTCCACCACTTGGCAGGCCAGCAAGAGCGTATTCTGACGCTCTCGCCCAGTGGCGGTGTGAACGCACGGTAACACTAAACAGTTACTGGAATATTTAGCAGTTTATACCACGGCTACTTATTAAAGGAATGAGTTTACTGTCAAAAAAAATGTGTGCATGGGTTTTCCGATTAAACATATGTGAACTCCTTAAACTCCTTAAATGTAATATAATGAGTTTACACTGAACAGTTCAGCTGCATATTTTTGAATTCTGGGTGTCAGTCGAGAGAGAGTTGAGTGTATCCTCAGACAACAAAGAGGACCGTGAAAGCAACCACTATAAACCTTTGTCTCTCTCTCATTTACTACTAAGGTTAGTTAAATGAACCAAATGTCATATATTTTATTAATGCAAGATGTTTGTTATCTAGAAGCTTATTCATTTAATAATTTATGTGTCTTATTTTACTGCTTACCTGAGATGTTTTCCTGAAACTTATTTAGTCAGTTTTGTGTAGGAGTTAGAGCATTTCTGTTAATATACGTTATTTAATAATACGTTATTTTGTATTTATTGTCATTTTATTGAAGACTACAGTGTGTATTAACCTGTTGTGAATGACGTCTTGATTGAAAGTGTTTTGGTAATGTTAACTCTGAAATACAAATGTGTATATCTGTATATTAAAAGACGACAAAGAGGACTGCGAAAGCAATCACTATAAACTTTTGTCTCTCTCTCATTTACTACTAAGATTACTGCTTACAGTCTTCCTGACTGTCCGGGACCTGTAACACATAGACATACATAATATTTTTTCAATACAATGGCTTGGGTTAATACTTTAGTTTGAATACTGAACGTTGAATAAATTGTTGTAATCATGTCCCTAAGTCTAATGTGCTCAATACAACAG
>JAUMHQ010000076.1:15429752-15443237 GCA_032361165.1 Enteromius paludinosus
AGACGCTTTGGGAACGCCCTCAGCGTGACCACGCTCTGAATCGTATGTGAAATCAGCCAATGAAGAGTTGGGACGTCATAGGCGGGTGATGTCATCGGCCAGGAAGCATATAAGCATATGGAATGCCGGCCGGCAAACAGCTCCTGTCATACAGCGGAGCGCCAACAGGGAATGCCGAAAGTGTGGTTTCGAGATGCAGCGTCTAGTTCTATCAAGGAACTAGGGTTATATTCACAACCTTGAGACATTCCTTTTCAGGAACTCGAACTGACCTTCTTGGGTGGACCAAAGCATACAAGCAACTGCTCAGACTTTCTCCGCAGGGCAGCTCTGTGGACGTATGTGTCCAGTGCAGTTTAGCTTCTGCTGGTCAATCTCCCTGAAGGGAGGAGGGTTGAAGGCCTGTAGTACTACTGGCTGTACCTTAGAACTGTAACCCGCTCGCAGGCGCAAAGTCAAGATGTGTAGGGGCCAATAAGAGGGCCTGAAGGTCACCTACTCTCCTCAGAGAACACAACGCTAGCAGTAGCCTCAACCTAGTGCACCGCAGAGGAAACGTATAACCAGGGGTATGTCCACCGGGAGAAGCGTGGTAAACCAATATAGCCGCCACGTAAACCTTCAGGGTGGAGTGAAAAGCTTCCACTTCAGGGCATATAGTTTCCTCGTAGATGGAGCTCTGGACTGGAAGATGGTCTCAACAACCTCGGTTAAGAGACCTGAAGCTAAGAGATGTGCCCCCTCAGAGGCCACACTCTCAGGTTCCACAACTCCGGACGGGGGTGGATTATAGTGCCTCCCGCTTGTGAGAGGAGGTCCCTCCTGATTGGTATCTCCCAAGGAGGGCCGTCTAGAAGGGACACTAGGTCCGAGAACCATCCTCTGCCCGGCCAGAATGGTGCTACTAGCAGTAGGCTGACCTCGTCCTGGCGCACTCGCTCCAAAACTCCTGGGAGCAGAGCAATCGGGGGAAAAGCGTACAGAGGAAGACTCGGCCACCTCTGTACGATGGCATCCAGTCCTAGCGGATTGCGCATTGAGCATTCTCTCTTGTGGCGAAGAGGTCCACCTCTGCTCTGTAGACCCCGGGCCTCGGCCCCTGCCTCTACTGGATGTCTGCTCCTACATTTAGATGCCCGGGAATGTAGATGGCTCTCAGTGAGAGGGATCTGTCCCGGGCCCACACAAGGATCTGGTATGCCAGCTTGTACAAGGGGCGCGACCGCAGACCTCCTAGGTGGTTGATGTAAGAGAGAGGTGGTTGTCGGTGGTTCTTCTCAGGGTTGTGCCTTTGTTCCTGAGCCACCACTGTAAGGGTCTCATGTACAGCAGGCCAATCGGTATGATGTTGGACGCAGCTGCCATAAGGCCCAGCAGCCTTTGAAACTGCTCGACAGTCAGTGACCGGCCTTCTTTCACTCTTGCGACTGCAGTGAGGATCGAGTCTACTCAAGCAGGTGTCAGATGAGCCCACATCGTGATCGAATCCCACACTACGCCAAGATAGGTGATTCTCTGAACTGGAGAAAGAGCACTCTTCTTGGCGTTCAGTCTCAACCCCAGACTTTTCATATGAGTGAGGACGACATCTCGATGTCTGCCCACCTCGCTTGCCGACTGGGCCAAAATTAACCAGTCATCGATATAATTCAGTGTGCGGATGCCCTGGAATCGCAGTGGAGCCAGCGCTGCATCCACGCACTTCGTAAACGTACGGGGTGAGAGTGCCAGTAGTTCCTCAGAACCAAATGGAATGAGACATCCAGCTATTTAGTTCCTCAGAACTAAATGCAGTGACCACCATTTAATTCCTCCAACCATTTAATTCCTCAGAACCAAATGGAATGAGACATCCAGCTATTTAGTTCCTCAGAACAAAACAGCTCTGCATTCAGTTAAATGCAGTGACCACCATTTAATTCCTCAGAACCAAATGGAATGAGACTTCCAGCTATTCAGTTCCTCAGAACTAAACAGCTCTGCATTCAGTTCCTCAGACCCAAACGCAGTGAAAAATCCAACCACTTAATTCCTCAGAAAACAAATGGAGTGAAATTGTCAGCTATTCAGCTCCTCAGAACCGAATGCCGTTACATGGACGTTGCCTCTGCAACGTGTGCTGGTACTCCGCACAAGCCTTTTCTCCCCTCGGGTGGAGATAGGGTTTGAGCCCGTCTCCAACCTGACGCAGCTCAAGTTCCTAAAAAGGAACTGTACTTTCTGACATTACTAGAGGCTCTTTCAAGAGAATACGTCAACTACTGTATTTAGCAAGGGCTACCGTGGATAGTGCTAGCAATTTGCTTTTGTAAGTGAATCGGGCACACCTCTACGTTGTGAACTTGAGCATTGTATGATACATAACACTGCATTAAACATTGTTTCTCATTACTTTAACTAATGAGACAGACTGACGGACAGTCAAGCTGCATCAATCACAGTATTAGACTACATTAGGCCCACAGCTGAAAAACAAAACTACAGAAACGCAAGTTAGCCGGTTACCTAGACATGTGCAGGGTTGTTACCCAACATAACATACACAAATATGATGCTAGAAAATACAATCATCAATTATTAATCATACTTACAGGTGGAAGTTCAGAGGAGCAAAGCCGTTCCAAATAAACTGGGCACTGATCCATCTTTTAAGACCAAGCGTTTGGTGAATATCGGGTTTTACTCCAGGATTGGAAAAGCAGTCATCAGTAAAATGACACGAACACAACACAAGATTGTACTGCTGAGGTGTTGTTGAAAAATTTATGTTAACCGCTCATTCTTTGTAGATTCATCTTTCGGAAGGGCATATAAAACAAATTAACTCTCACAGGATACAGCTTCTTCTTGACATGATGTAATCCATGTGGAAATTGTACTGTTTGTGGGCGGGGCAAGTTGTTCACGATGTAGAACGTGGGCGGGCAATATGCAAATATGTTACTAAGTGACGTGTGGCCATAACAGAAAAAGATTTGAATTGCTGACGACTGGTTTTGGCGAATGTGAGCCGATTTTCTTTTTGATAAGACAATAACTTTATATATTATGCACTGTCAGCGTCAAAACTTTGCAGATAGTTTATGTTCACATACAGCTACATGACACACTGCATGAAAGATCATATTTGAAAAGGCATAATAGGGGCACATTAAGCAAAAACGTTTTATCCGATTACTCAATTAATCGTTTACATTTTCAGCAGAATACTCGATTACTAAAATATTCGATAGATACAGCCCTACTTGGATTAGAAAGTTGCTACTTTGCAACCACTCAGAAAACCCTAGTGAGCACTTAGCAATGTCCTGGTAACCATTGAAAACATTTTGGTCACACATGATCAGATAGAAACACTATATTTTATATATATATATATATACAGTATAATACACATACATACAATAAGTAAAATACTGTTTATAGTGTAAAATCATGATCACATATAATTTTTTAACCTTTTAAAAAAAATTCATGATTCAGGACATGATTACTATTATTACAGTACAGATCATTATTAACCATCAACAAAAAAAATAGGCACTGAGGAGAAAAAAAAAAAAGCAAATTAATCATGATTTACAGAGTGACATTAATTCACCTTCAAAAGTACTTAAGATTGGTAGGTTATCAGTAGTAATTTTTTTTCTAAATTATTAATAATGTTCATTTCTGATTATGCAAATTTCAAAGCTTTTATCAAGTAAATGTATAATTTAAAATTCTTATACTCAACGACTTCTCTTCAGATGTGTCCTGTGTGCCCAATTATATTTTGTCAGAACCCTTGGAGTTTATAAACAGCGTTGCAGGCTGATCAGTGCTTATCAATCATCACACAGCGCTGCATCACCAGCCACTCACGCAATTTATGTTCTTTAGTGGTTTATTAGCATTCAGACCATGTCCTCTGAGCCAAGCACTAAGGCTAGTAATAAAACATGACGTCTGCAGTATTTGTTGTGCAAACTTACTTTTAGGTTGAGCTTTTGAGTTCAGCATTTTTTTTTAGAACTTTTATGTGGGTGGTGTATCAAGAGCAATTTTACTGCTGTTTGTTCAGGCTTTCTGGGTTCTGCTGAAGCAGATGATGTAAAACCAACAGAGCAGCGAAACAGGACAAAATGTGTAAAGAATAATGAACTTTAATAAAAAATAACATTTAGAATTATGCTACAAATTACTACCCACCCTGCATGTTCCTTGACAGTAATTAAATAATGCTTTTACAATATGTAATTATAAATACCCCAACATATTTAAATCAATGATTAGTTCTGTCACAGGAAATCTGCTACCCAGAGACAGAGTGTTCAGAGTGGTGCAAAGACAGCTCAGGATCGGAGGGGATGGTATGTATGGGTGCTGGTGGAGGTGTGTTTAGGGACGGGAATGACTACACCCTGTCTCTGGAGTTCACGGAGCACATCCAGTATGGAGTCCAGCTCCAGTCTGAAGACCTCCAGCTCTTTAACCTTGCCTTGAGCGAGTCTCTTCCAGCGCTCCACCTCACCCTGCTGCTCCTGCTCCACCACCCTTCGGGTGTCTGCAATCACCTGTAAATATAACCGCACCTGATACAGTGCACTCAATCATGCAGAGGTTGTCAATCAAAAGACTGCTGTTGAGATCCATTAAAACAACTGTAGAGCAACAGAAAACTAGATGTGCACTGACTGTTTACAGTCCATGTGTGTAGTACATTAGTATACTCTTGTTTAGGGTTAGTTTAGGGTCACTAAAATTGTTGCTTTTCAAAGAAATCACATATGCTCATCAAGCATTTATTTGATAAAAACTTAAGGTAATAATGTAAATATATGGCCAGTTGACAAATCTGACTGTGTCCTATGGTAAAAAAAAACACATAACACCCAAACAATAAGAGAAAAATGTATCTTCATTCTTAGTTACAAATAGCACAAGACTGCTATATCTTCAATTCTTCAATTTTTTTTTTTTTGTGTCACACCACAGGACACATTAGCCCCTTTCGCACCGGAAGAAACTTTTCATAGTTCCTAGAACTATTTGGGGAAGTACCCGGATATTCGTATGTTCGCACAGCAGGAACTAGCAACAAATTTAGTTTTAGGAATTCCTTTTACAGTAGCTAAATTAGCTCCTCCTTCAGAATAGGGTCTCAAAGCCACGTTTCCACTGTCGGGCCCAAAGCAGGTGAGCTAGTGTGTGCCAGGGCCAATCGCGTTTCCACTGTCACTTCCGAGGCTTGATCGTCTGTGCTTCCTCGGGGCCAATGGCCCGACTGGGGCTAGAGGTGTGGTTATGAACATAGGCGGAGTTTCAGAAAGCAAGTGTTTGAAACTTTTTTTTGAGATCCAGTGTTGATTATGATGCCCATGCAGAAATAGGTTATTTATAAAAGACATGTAGAAATGCAAGTTGCCTTAGTAGATTTAATCTCTAATCTCTATTGCATAACTTGTACGTCTACATTCCATTTCCATTATCACGAAATCCTGGGGAACTACCGGACCATCTTGTTCCTATAACTTAGCTCCTAGAACTATGCGGTGCGAAAGGGGCTACTGAGACATCAACTACCCATATATACAATTTAAATTATTTCAATGTTTTAAAACATAATATATTGATGCGATGGCAAAGCTGAGTTTTCAGCATGCTAACTCTAGTCTTCAGTTTCACATGACCCTTCAAAGATCATTCTAGTATGATGATTTGCTGCTAAAGAAACGTTTCTTATTATTATAAATGTTGAAAGAAGTTTCTTTGAGAAGCAGTAATTTAGCAGAATTAGCATTCAAAAAAAATCTCTTTGCTGTAACTTTTGATCTGTTTAATGGAGCCTTGCTTAATAAATGCATTACTTAATTAAAAAAAAATCTTACTGAACTGAAGTGTATATGAGTGTAGGTGTGTGTGGGAGTGTTACCTGCTGAAGCTGTTTCTCACGCTGATTATAACGGAGTTCCATGGACTGAATTTTCTGCTCTAGGCTAGTAAAGTGTCTTAGTTCAGGACTGTGTGCTTCTTTGGCCTGTTTCAGCTCTTCCAGGAGTTTAGATAGCTGTTGACATACATATAACAGGAAATTAAAAATCTTGTGTTTAAAGAACAGAAACTGAATCGAACTGAACTGAAACCTTGGTGTCAAAGTCTCACGCTCTACCTGATTCTGCAAGGTTTCCTCTCTGATCTTGGACACAGCCAGATCATCTTTGGCGCCCTGGAGCTCTTTCACTTGCGCCTGTAAATGCTGCACTATGATCTGAATGGAGAAATTCATAATATAAAGCTATAATGCCTTACAATTGTAAATTTTTTTTCTTACCAAACAAAACCATGACCTTGATGTTTCTAATAACAGGCCAAGGCAACACTTCGCACTTAATAAATGCACATAGCCATATAAATAGAACTGTTATAGTTACTGACCTCCTGTGTGCTCACTTGATTGGAGAGTTCAGCGACTTTGGAGGAGGAATGCTGAAGCGCATGGCAAGCCAGGAGGCGTTCAATCTCTTTATGATGCTCAGCCTTGACCGAGGCAAGCTGTTCAGCATTCTGCTCCTGAATCCTGAAAAAAAGGAGAAATTATTATAATGTATTTCATGCAAGTCATTAGCTGAGATTCAGATAACTGGTTCTGAATAATAATGTTATTAAAATAATTCACATCCTTTTTAATCTACACTACATTTCAATTCTTAATAGTTTCAATATGTGACCCTGAACTACAAAACCAGTCATAAGTGTCAATTTTCGCAGTTGAGATTTATACATCATCTGAAAGTTAACTAAATAAGCTTTCCATTGATTTGTTGGATAGGACAAGATGGAAATTTAGAATCTGAGGGTGCAATAAAAAAATCGAAATAATGAGAAAATCACCTTTAAAATGTTCTAAATGAAGATCTTAGTAATGCATATTACTAAGGAATTATTTTTTATATATGAATTATAATTTTTAAAAATATATTTAAAGTAGGAAAATTACAAAATATCTCCATGGAACATGATCTTTACTAATATCCTAATTATTTTTGGCATAAAAGAAAAATCAATAAATTTGACCCATACAATGTATTTCTGGCTATTGCTAAAAATACACCCCAGCGAACAAAGACTGGAATACACTACACCGCCTTTAAAATCTGACCAGGTTTTTAAAACAGTAGACCTCATACACTTACCAACTCTGCAAATAGTGACAAAGAAAAACTGGGCATCATACACTACACAAGCGAGGATCATACACTACCAGACATTAAAGCTGTTCCGATCTAAAATGTGTTCTAAAATCGTCCGAAAATATAAAACATGTTTGATAACTTCCAAATGGATAGAATCAAAGTCTGAAGAGTCTGTGACCATTATATACTACCAAACGTTTCAGCTTTAATCTGCAGACTGGCTCTGACTTTCAAAAAGCACTTTAAAAGCCTTTACCTGAGGAGCTGACTCTGCGCATGTGTGACTGCAGCCTGCAATGAAGCTTTCTCTTGTTCTCTCTGTATCTCTAGCTGTTCCAATCTCGTCCTCAAACTATCATTCTCCAGTTGCACCTCTGAGATGTGTGACCCTGAGAACGCTCCGGGATGGTAGTCTTTCTCATCTTGGGTAGGGGGGAAAGTCTCAGCTGCAGGTTTTTTGGGCTCCTTGGCTGTACCAAAATGTCGCTTGGGCTCACTGGAAGCACGATCGATGCCAGGACCTGACAGCATGGTTCTCCTCTCCCTCTGCAGGCGGTCTACAGTACGGCTCAGCTCCTGAATGGTGCGGCTCTTGGAACTTAGTTCCTGGGTCAGTCTCTCAATGCGTGTTGCTTGTGCCGCCTCCGCATGGAGCTGGTGGCGAGAGGGGCTGCGGGCAGGCTTGTCTGCTTGCGTCAAAGACTGGGCCTGGCTGAGTTGATCTTGCAGAGAGGCCACCTCTGCCTTGAGGGTGCTCTCTTGCTTCTGATAGGCCTTCCTCACTTCTTCCAGCTCCTCTTTCAACCCCTGAGATTGTGACTCAGACAATTCTGATGATATGACCTGATTGCTCTGGCTCTTCTCAGCCAAACACTGCTCAAGATCTGAGATCTGCTGTTCATACTGCAGCTGAAGATGGAGAGAAGAACACATATCAAATGTTAACATATTTAATTGAGCTGGCCCAAAACAACATATAACATATAAAATGGCCAGTTTAAACTGATCTACAACAATGAACTAAACTTACTGGCTATGATATTTACAATACTGTTTTATTTTAAAAATGTTGTTTTAGTTTTATTGTGCACTACCTTTCAAAAGTTTGGGGTCAACAACAGCAAAAAAAAAAACAAAAAACTTTTATTGTTAAGAAATACTTCTTTTCCAAATAAATGTCATGCTTTTAAACTTTCCATTCATCAAAAAAATCCTTGTGTCAGTTTCTTCAAAAATTAGCATTTTGAAATGATTTCTAAAGGGTCTCGTAACACTGAACACTGGAGCAATGGCTGCAATGCAATAAATTACCTTGAAGAAATAAATGAGGAATAAATTAATCTTGAAATAGAAAACTGTTATAATATTTCACAATACCACCGTTTTTACAGTATTTGGATTAACGCAGCCTTGGTAATAATAAGCTTAATGTCCCTGAACCTTTGAACAGTACAGTGAATATTACTAAATATATAATAATTATTCAATTTATCAACAAGCCTTGAATGGCAGTCTCTTCTGCTTCAAAATATTTCAGTCAAAAGCACTGCAGGGTTGAGAAGTGCTGTCATTCTGACAGAGCACTCAAAGGCCTGTGCAAAGGACTTTAAATAGAAATCTAATTTCCTTGGCAAACCTTATTTTCTGGAAACAGATTGATCCAGCTGTGAGCTCTGGTAAACAACGTTAGATTAGTTTGTAGTATGAGTTGCTTTCTCCATTACTAATTAAGAACAAAAACGCTGTACTTAAATCAGTGAGCTCAGAGTCACTAAGTTCTAATAGCTTTGTTACTAGTTACTTTTGATTAAAAAAAATGTAAATGCAAAAAAAAAACATAGAAAATGATCTCATGATAAATCCATCTTTTTAGGCAAATAAGTGTTATGTTGAAATGTTTTTAATATGCCGGAAATCATTTGATTCAGAACGTTGATTTCCAAGTGTGTTTCTCAAATAATTTGATTCACAACAGGATTTCAAAGCATGTTTCTCGAATCATTTGATTTACAACGGGATTTCAAAGCGCATTTTGCAAATCATTTGATTCAAAACAGGACTTCTTAGTGCATTTCACGAATAGTTTTTTTTAATAGGCAGGGATGCATAGATCAGACCAGAAAATTCCACCCCCCCCAAAAAATCGTGCCCAGATTATACGGATTGATCGCTCAGTGCTTTAACACTTAAACTATATTTCTTTTGTACTAAATCTGAAATGAATACTTTGATTCTGTGATACTGCTGTTCCATTGTTCTGAGACTGCGTTTGGCTGCTTCATCGCGGCCCTCTAGCTCCGCCTCCAGTCGATGTACACGTCTCTCCAATAGAGCTGCAGTCTGGGAGGAATGAGGGGTAGTTGGGGCACGAACATCTAATCCAGTATCTTCTGTGCCGGTAGATGCAGCGGCCAAAATCAGGGCTGGCAGGGAGTTTGGATGCCTGCGTTTCAAGAGCTCTTCCATCTGTTTGAGCTGAGACAGGAAATGGAAACACATAAATGGAACACAATGCAAGAGGTTCTTTTGATGCAGCTAATGTTAATGAATAAACTCAGGAAGTGGAATAAAAATCCATTCATGACTTTTTTTTTGTATTTAATAATGTGATAGATATAGCAGACAGTGACAGGAAAAGCTTAAGGGTTTGAGAAATCTACATGAGCGACACGACTTAAAGAAAATAGAGAGAACTAAAAGAGAATATAGAAAACTCGTACACTAACCATTAAACAAATTCAATTTAAGGTTAATAATTTAGTCATCCAGGTGCACATCAGTCAAAAAACGGAGGAGATGGTAAGCCGAAAATGCTTGGAAAACTGACTATCCAGACAGATGGTCTGTTACTTACAGACACGGTTGGATAATTCCACCTCAGCAAACAGAGCACACAGAAGAACGTGCCCTGAATGAGTTGTACCTGCAGAATAAGACAACAAAAGTATGGAGAGTATGTGTCTGACCTGTCGTTCCAGGTCCTGGATCCTTTTAGCTTCACCCGCTCTATCTTTTGCCTTTCTTTGTTGCTCATTGGCCCTCTTGCTGACCTCCATTTTTAGCTTTTCCACCTGCTCAGTTAGCCTTTGAGTCTCAGTGGTGGCGGCTCGCAGTCTGGCCGCATCCTTGTCTAGTAGCTCCTGGTTCTCTGCATACCACTGAAGTCTCTTCTTCAGCTCTGTGACTTCCTCTCGATGTTTTTCCTGGAGCATCTTAAGCTCAAAACCTTTATCCCCTGCGAGACACATCCAGATGCTTGTTGACGTCAAAAATAGACTGCCAATGTAATGCTTCCACTTTTAGAAGCTCTTACCTGAAGTACAGTCAGCGTGAAGTCTGGCTAGGTCCCGCTCTTTCCTCATCATCTCCAGGTCTACATGCAGGGCTTGTTTCTCCTGTTTTAGCCTATGGATCTCATCTTGCAATCGCTCTTCCTTTTTCTACACACAAAGATTTTTTGCATTAGGAATGCATCTGAAGTTCTATCTACAGTAGGTAGGCAGCTTGCTAGGTTTTGGAAAGGCTTTTGATATTACCTGTGCGGCTTGTACCTGACTTGTTAACTCTGCAATGTTGAAGCTTTGGTCAGCAATGCTCTTCCCTCCAACGGTTCTTTGAATGCTGTTCATGTTCAATCGGTCCCTGAGGAAGGAATATGTATTGCTTTTTTATGAGCTGCTGCAAAGAGCAGCATTAATAGTAATAACCTGCTGTGATATGTTTTAGATCACTCTACCGAGACACTTTTAGAGCACTGACCTGGTGAGAGCAAGCTCAGTGAGAAGTCTCTGGTTCTCCATGAACAAAGCCTCCTCATTTTGTTTGCTTTGCGCTTGGAGCGCTTTCATTTGCAGATAAAGCTTCTCATTCTCCTTCAAAGTTAAAACCATCACAAAGAATGTTCAGACATGTTTTGCTTAACCTATTTGTAGTATATGAATGCAAATGACCAAAATATATTCAGCACATGTATTACACTGAATATGGTTCCAGAGAGAAAATTAATTGGATTTGGTTTCTGGAAAGGCTAGGAGTTATTCTGTAATTACAGAAAATGTTAGAAGTAATTATCATAATTATTCTAAATACTAGTAATAGTGTCATTTTAAAAGAACCGTTTAATTACATGCCTCATTATGCTGAAAAAATTTTCTAAAAAATGAGTTTTTTGTTGTATCATTCACTGACTTTCGTAAGAAAATATTTAGGGATAGGGATAAGAAAGTAAAACGTATATATAATGAATGCACATCTTTCAGCATGCCTTATTCTAATATTAGAGTCAGAGAAAGAGTGTGCTACCTGATGGTAACCCTGAATCAGAGTCTCCTGCTCCTTCATCTCTTTTTCTATCAGCTTGAGTTTCTCTTCAGTCACAGGGTCAGATGCTTCACCAAAACTCCACTTTCGTTTGTTACTGGACTCCTCTGCATGGTGTAACTATGGAATTAACATTTAACATTTCAGAACCTAACTTGGATAAATGACACAGAATTGTTTGCTTATTTTAGGCACAGATTTTGTAGCTTTTCCATTTATTTTTAATTTGTAAGTGACGTTCCTACATTGCAGTAACATTTGTGTGAGCCCTTCAACAGCATGTGCCGTCTTCCTCTCAATCAACCTTAAACAGCTTTAGTAAGTCCAGACCTTAAATATGTTTATGGTGCCATTCGACAGTAACACTTTATATAATACGTCATTAATTAATTTTAATTCTTCTTCTTTAAATATGTTGTTGACAATCACTATTTATACTTCACCAAAAGGCATGCCTCTATGGCCCTGTATTTTGTCCATTTCTTATTGAATACAAGGTAGACTTTTGTTAAGGGTCATTATTTGCTAGTTCAAAAAGCACTACCAAGCACAGCATTGGTTTTGTTTTGTTTTTTGAGAGTATTCAAACAAATGCCTGGAATAAACCTTTCCTAATGCATCTGCACTAAAAGCACAGTTTATCCCTGGTAAGAGTATTGAACAGTTTTTCACACAGCATAATAGTTAAAATCTCCATGGGCAGAACAGCCACAGCAATATGTCTGTAAATAGATGTTATAATTGATTTACCAAAGCATTCACCTACAAGTATAGACTGCCCTTCTTCCAAATACACTTATTGTGGAAAACATACAATTTCCCCAACAGACATAGAAGAGAAGAGAGCTACCAGACAGCTGAAGGTTTTCTATTGATTTTCAACCAGAAACAAGCCCATATGTGCTTTAAGGCTGGATAAATAGGCTAGGCCATGAAAATTTATAAACTTGAGTGGTTTTTAAGTCCTCTGTCAGCAGCAGTTATAAAGTTCCTATTCCTGAGGCTTGCATAAAGCCTGAAAACACAAAATTACTCAGTAATGTAGTGATGTAGAGCCATGGTACAATATACTTTTGGTTATACTGTAGTTTTTATACTTATTAATATTTTTTCTGAATATATCAGGAGGTTTAACAGATATACGGGGACTTACCTTGCTCTGTAATACATAGTTCTCCTGTCTGAGAGCTGCAAGCTCTTGCTTGTGCTGCTCCTGTAATTGTTCTTGCCTCAGATGGAGCTCTCTCTCTTTTTGTGCGAGCTGGAGACGAAAGCGCTCCAGTGACGAGCGCTCCTGCTGAAAGGTCGAAACACCATCCATCTTTTGTATGACCTGATGCCGACAGACAAACAGAACAGGACAGGAAGTTAATAAGCTTGGAGAATTTGATCCAATGTTCTGATTCAGTCCTAGTTAACTCACTTCACAAGTCACTGCTTCTGGTGTGATCCTGTCTGCTCGAGGAGGGATGTTATCCTGTAGACTGCTGGCTTCAACCTGATGATGTAGGTATGAAGCAAAGGACTGCATGGATGTAACCAGTTCACTGCTTAGTCTTAAACTCGTGTCTAAACCTGTAAGAGACGCACAAAAGTCATTTGAAAAAAACACGTTTTACTTATTAATGCAAAATATAACAAAACCATAAAAAATAATTCAACTATCTTTTTCTTCATTTTTGGTAAACATCAATATTTGTGATTAACTGTGACTGAACTGATTAATGCATCTAAACACGCTATGCAACACCTTAACCTCATGCCTTGACAATATATGTCCTCTCTCCTCTAGACCTGCACGGGCCACCCCTCCCAACCCCTGGCTCTCTGATGTTCTCCGGGAACATCGATCCAAACTCAGGGCAGCGGAGAGAAAATGGCACAAATCTAAGGATCCATCTGACTTGAGGACGTATCAGTCTCTGCTTTCATCCTTCACTGAACATGTCCATACTGCAAAATCCACATACTTCCACACCAAAATAAACAA
>JAUMHQ010000076.1:15453818-15472666 GCA_032361165.1 Enteromius paludinosus
TTGTACATATGGCATAGATTTGAGGTAAAGATCAATTAATGACATAATCTAACAGACAAGGAACATTATAAATTAGTTCAGGGTTAGTTCAGGGTTGGTGGCATTTTTCATGTTTTTAAATCTCCTGAGAAAAACATTTTGAGAAATAAGTAGTGTTTAATGCAGTAAACAACACCCTAATCAATGAGCGACTTGATGGCAGAACGATATACAATTAGTTATTGTATCACACCTTACTGCTGATTAGATATAAATGCACTTGTGATATCCAAAATACTTTCCCAATATTATGATAAATTGCTTTATGTTCCTCATTTGTGAGTCAATTTTAGATAAAGGTTTCTGCTAAATGAAGACCTGTAAAGTCAATTTACATGCAAGCAAGTGCAAAGGCGCTAGGAAACCCAAACACCCTCCCAAAAACCAAGCCTATTAAATGCACATCACTTAACGAGAAAAAGACTACTCTTACAGTGCAGAAACAATTACACTGCCTAAATAACTAACATCAGGTGAAGACTAAATCAGGCCTAATCATATAAAAAAACACATTCATCAGTTCCTAGTTCCATACCTAAAATTTGGAATTATAATATGTAAGCCAACAACATAAAACACCAATAGTCAGTTATTCTATTCAATGTAAGTTAGGAAACAAGGTTAGAAGTTAGAAACAAGGGCAGGATTTTTTTATGGACCCTTGATGGCACATCTGCATCTCCAGATGATTTTGCATTATTTCTATTGTCTACAGCTTTGTGCTTGCTGCCCTCATGTGGACAAAGTCTAAGTTACAATATTTGTTCCTAACATTATTATTAGGCAGATGCACATTCCTATTCAAATGTACACAATACACTTACGACAAGAAGAGCATGCTTGTCTGGGAAAAGCTTGCTCGAATGAGATCTCAGAAACTCTCAAGGTCAGAACATAAACCTTTGGGTTTCAAAGTCAGGCCAAAGATTATGCTAAAGCTTTGGTTGGTGATTTCAGCCAAGCTCCCTTTTGACTCCAGCACTCACCTGGTCCCTCTTCACAGTCATCATCATCCTGCCACCACGGCACAGACACTGAAGCCTTCTTCACTGGCCTGACAGGTGCTTGTCCCAAGCTGTCAAGAACACTAGTGCGCCTGGTGCTGGTGCCCAAATCAACAGAGTCATCAGAGACAGACTGGGTAACAAAAGCAGAAATACAACGTTAACGTTACAACAGAATAACATTTACCTGGAATGCTGTGCTCAATTAATGCCTTTCAATTAATACACTATACAGAATAAAAAAATGATGAAAGAATTTGCAAAATAACGTTACACGTTTTATATACCACAAGAAGCATACACTTTCTAAAGAGCTTAACTTAACGAAATAATGTACCTCTTTCAAGAATTGCTCAAACTGCTGATCCAGCTCCTCTTTAGTCAGTCTATGAGCCATAATTCACTGAAACATTGCGAGACAAATGTATTAGAATTAGTGCTAAGTTTTATATACAAGCGTTATTAAAAGAATAACGTTAACTGCATACAAACATTTAACGTAAACAAAGTGAAATCACACTGATATACAGCCTACAACGAGAAAGCATCTGGAAGAGACATAAAAAGTCTCGCTGCTCGCGCTGCATTACACAAAAAACAGACTGTTATTGAAGAAAGAAAAAAAGATTAACTTAAGTTATATTGTTCTAGGTTTCGTTATTAGCTCGCTAGCTCGATTGTTATGGCAACCGAGCGAGACGTTCAGCCAGCCTGTTAGGAAAAGTGACGGAAAACCTGGAAGCAAAAGACTCACCCATACAGGAGTTGGAAAATGGATATGTAATAAATCATTTAACGTTTTAATAAATAAATTACTGATGCTGTGTATCATAAAGTTTCCCGCTACAATAACCGGGGGATTACTGACAGCTTATTGGCCATGTTACGTCACATGCTTCCGAAGATTTGATTGAGCGGTTCATTTCCGTGTGTCTGGGTTGCCATGTTGGGGAAAGACCCGTATTTATTACTCAACAGAGATGCTAAGTTTAATAATAGTTAGTCATGATTATTATTTTTAATGCTAAAATAAAACGGAGTGAAATGGAGTGAGAGAAAGAGAGAGAGAGAGTATTTCTACAGGAAAAAAAAAAATATATATATTTATGTTATCTGTTCTTCATTTCATCTTGAAAGTAAACTATGCATATTTTAACATGTTTTCAAGAAATTAAAACTTTGAAAATAAACTAAATGCAAATAAAATATAAAACATTATTTAAATATTACATTTAATGATTAGCTATTCAATTAATTTAATACATTTTTACATCTATATATTTAAGTATATTTTAATTGTACATAACAATAATAACAACAACAAAAACGAATTATGTTGTATAAATGCTCTCAGTATAACATTAAATTTTCATAGTTTGTTTCATTTGGCTACATGTACACATTTTTTTCACATTGTTTTCAGTTCATGCTGCTCGGAATGCATTTGCAGTTTTACTCAGCTATTTTAACCTAATATCTAGTAACTTTGTGATAGTGTAGCGATAGACTTTGTGTTGAGAATGGAGTGACAGTAAAAACAACAATATTAAATTCAAATCAAATGTTATTTTAAATAAAACGTCCACTCACCATATCATTAATCAATGCATTCCAAAACTACTTACTATTCAAGTCCTCTGCTGACACTGTGTCCTGTACTGACCACGAGTCACCTCCAGAGGCAGTATTGCTGCACGAATCCAGGCACTCTCACCTGCTTAAGTTTTGCATACAAATATTGGGCTGAAACATTTGCAGACAGCACATAATAGTCTCTCCAAAAAATATAGACAGTTGCAGCTGCTGCTACTGCTTCCATCTAAAATATTATTTCATAATCGAGCATGTGCTGTATGAATGAACCTTAAGTGAGTGAAATCATAAAATTCCCTCATTCATCGAACATCATTTGCCTTGTAATTTTTGTTGCATTAGCCCCCTGATGGTTGCCCGAATGGAACAATCAGCAAAATCACTGCTGGGAAAACAGAAAGACTCAAATCTAAGAGCATGGTTCAGGCTCATCTTTGTTTCAGATTTTTCTAAATGAATGCCTAAGGCATTCTAATCGTGACCCTGGTGTCATCAAAGCTCTATCTGACTCTGTCTGAATGAGATAAGTGAATGAGTGATTAGGATGTGAATGCTTCCCTCCTCCCTCGTTTCTCATGTAAATGCGTCCCCATCATCCACAAAATGCACCCCATACCTTAATGAAGGCAGTGTCCTCTCCCATCGACTTGACATTGGGATGCTGGTGTGCTCGCTGATAGGAGCTGGACAGGATCACCCCGTCCACCCCACCTTCACCGTAATTCATATTCATGCAAGAGCCTGTTAATATTTTGGTGGGGTGGGCATCTTGAAAAGGAGGGGCTCCATTACAGATAATTGGACTGACCTTCAGTTGTATTTCAGCGTCATACAGTACACTGACATTGACTGTCCTTTTGCAAACTTATACATTTAAAAGCCACATGGAGTACGTTTCATCAGGTTTAGCTTTTTTGGAGATTGCAATGGCTCTGAGAACAATTTGTAAAGTATCTTTGAATTCGTCCATCGGATTAATAACTAATTTTTTAGATTCTGTAGCGATATGTAGTGCTATCCTTTTAGCAAGGTACATCAACTTTGCCATCCTGATATACTGAATTGTTTTCAGATATATATATATATATATTAAAAAAATTATATATATACATATATAAAACAGCCATCTTTTTTGTTGTTCAGTCAAAATGTGAACATTATTTATAGCAATACTTAATCATTTTAAATCAAAATACATTTCGCATTTATGACAATGTATTAATATTTTAAAATATTTTAAAAGTAATAATTCACTTTCGTGTCCACTTTCCGGTCTCAGTTTTAAAGAAAAAAAGGATATAAACTTAGATTCCCCCTTAAATGTGGTTTAGATAGATAGAGGAGTGGTGAAGAAAAATGAGCCTGCACATGTGAGAAGAGATGAGGCCCATTAGACACTAAGGCTGGCAGTCTCTCAGACATCATCTCTTCACTCGTGGTCTTCTCCTGGCCGATCAATTACTACTGCCTCCTAAAACGCTTTGGCGGGGGACACTCAAGTCTGGCAGCCCGCTTCATCATCAGCTTTCTGGGCTCGTTGCCCCAGGCCCATTTCTGCCACAGAGAGGAGGGGAAGAAGCTGTTTATGATGGTATTAGTGGAGACTTTGGCTATTGAGACGTGTGAGTCTGCTCCTGACGTGACACTGAGGTCTGTGGTGCAGAGACACACACACTCACTTGTAGAGCTTCTTCACTGTAATTCCTTCTTAAATAGACTCAAGTAATCTATAAGTGTGATTCATGATCTAAGTTTCTAAGCCCTTCTGTTCGATTTTGTTGACCTGTCATTGCATAAATAGAGGATTATGAGGACTGGGCCGGGAGAACTTTAGCTTTTAATATCCAGAGATGTCGGAAGTCATGTTTAAGAGCACTTTTTATTGCGTTTCTATGTAATACAAAATGTAAGCATTAATATTTAAGAGCAGATGTCAACCATGGTCAAATGGTTACAATTTAATAAGGGGTTGTCTAGGCCAATGTTTTTTTAAACAGGGGTTCAGGGATCCCATGGGATAAAAGAGAGCTTAGATAAATATATGAGTAAATAAATAAATTAATTAATAGAAAGAAACACTATAATGAGTAGGATACAACCTAATAATTTTGGTCTTTACATAAAAACTGTGTAGATGCCTATTCAATTTTACAGGTCCCCTTGCACAAGTATAATCATATTTGTTGTTTCCTAATCCTTTGCTCTTTGGTGGTTATCACACAATAATCCACATGTAGGCAGCAAACAGAGCACAAAAAACTGGCTAGGCTGGTAAAGCTGGTTAAAAGCTGGTTGTTCCATCTGGTCTCTAAGTCCAGTCAGCTAAGGAAGTGGTGAAAACACCTCTAAAACCAGCTGGCTGACCAGCAATGGCCAACTAAAACCAGCCAACCAGCCCAGTCTGGTTTTGGCTGTTCCTCTCCCGTGGCCTCATGTGACAGTAATTTTATCAGAAGTACTGTAGGCCTATTTTTCATCTACTCTTTTATTAATACTTAGGTTTAGGGTAAGATTCTGTTTTTATAGCACAGAAGTGTGCATATAAAGATGCAGCCTTTGTTCAATCTGCTTGCATTGAAAAACTGTTCATCCTTTATGTTCCAGAAGGGGGCAGGATTGCTCCATGCGAGTGTTTTCAGCTGTAACAAAGCTCACCACTAGAAACAGTCACACTTGGCTTCTGTTCATCTTTCTGCCCTCCTCTATCTATGGGATTTAGGTGTAATCCCCTGAGCATACAAACCTGCCTTCCAAACTCCTCCTTTACCCACCAAAGCCCATTGATCACCAAGTATATCTATCTCAAGACCACTACAAAGCACTACAAAACACAGCATACTATGAGAAAATAGAACTGCAATATTTAATATTGCTCATTATCTTCACAGAATCACTTCATCTCTCAGAGGCCCTTCGTCTAAAACCCTGTCTCCAGTGAGCCATCCTGCCCTCGATGTTTCACGAGTGCTGGATTTTCAGATGGCACATTATCGTGTCTCCTCATTGACCGGCACTTTGCAGCTCACCGTCCCATCATCCCTGGGTTAAGAGTGAGATGGGCTTCGAGACGCATAGCTGGAGGGTGGCCCTGACTCCGGGAGGGACTCTGCACAGTAACTCTGGAGAGGAGGGTGCAAGAGGCACAGACGCACTGCTCTTCAGAGGAGAGGAGGAGAGGCACATTAATCATCCCAAGACATCTGTTCTTTCTGCTGCTTTAAAATTCTGTCAAAGCGCTCTTGACTTTCCCCCTATAGCTGAACAAAAAAATGCAAAAAAGAGAAAGAAGTGGTGGAAAAAAGACTAAAATTGTCATCTTTTTGCCCTGGACATACTGAGTGAAATGTTAGATCTAAGTCTATGATCTTCGCAACTCATTAAATTCCCATTTATATGTATGTGAGTCACTGACAGGTAGACTGTAGTGAGCTTTTAAAGTAGGTGCAGTGATTAAAATAATCAGTTCATCCAAAAATGCCTCAAATTCGATTCAGAAGATTTGGAATCTAGTCACAGAGTTGTTTGGAACAACAAAAGGCTATTAAAATAACTTACAATTCAAATCCACTATAAAACAAAATATGTGAAAACAGTCACTGGTATGGCAAATTATTTTATTGGATATACATTATTAGATTCTGTAAAGAGTGATCATGTTTAAGTAGTGCTTCAAACATAAATGCAGGCCTATTCAGGCCCACATATTCCATCTTCTTCACTGTATGCAAATAAGACTATTCATACAGTAATACATATAATCATAACACAATGAAATACTTGAACAAAAACGCATGGCAACGAAGCATGTCATTTCCTTGTCAGTAGTGCTAGTAAAAGCTATATGTATTTATGAAAGTTAATGATAGATTTCTTATCATAAAGATTGGGAGTTGTTGTCTTATGATAATGTATTTTAAATTAGAGGCACATTAGACAGTTATGAGCTATCTTTGACACTTAAGACATTTAGCAATATGTATTCTCTGTTCAGTTTTGGTGGCATTGTTACTTCATTGCTGTTCAAGTTTCACCCAAATACTAAATCTTTGATTTTCAAGCTATTGCAATGTCCACTCTTGATATGTTCACATTTTGTCCCCGTAATTGAAATTCACTGTCCACTCACAGCTCTATAGTGAATGTACTGTACAGTACTTCTTGAATTGAGTGTGTTTGAGAGCTTTTCCTCTTACTAAATTTAAACAACTGATATGACACTTTGGCTCCATTATGAGAAACTTCAAGCTCTTTTTTTAAATGTGGTGGGACAGTCTTTTATAATATCAGACTGAATGCATTTACAGAGAACGCCACACTTTCGTCTGTCCATTAGTAAGCATTACTCATTATCTGTCACTGTCTGTTGCTTACGCATATGCATATACACAGGCAGATGTTTACATTATGCAAAGCTGCTGCATAATCGTTTATTGTCAGAAGTCTACCTTTTTTAGATTTGGAGAAGTACAATTGTATTGCATTTGCATTCATTAAAGCAGAATTAATGAACGTAACCCTGTAACCTTTCTTCAAGAAGGGATTTTAATCATCTGAAGTACATTAGAATTAAATGTGAAATGTGTAATTTTCCCACCACTACCAGCACTAAATGGATTTACTAATGTTCGAAGATATTTTAATGTTTCCTGAATATTCTATTGGTTGGACAAATTAAAATCACTGAGTTGTTCGGGAAAAGCATCCAACAAAAAATTATTTATATTTGTTTTTGTGTTCTGCAATGTGATATTGTTAGTTAATAGGTATTTGAGCTTCTTTTGGACCTTTTTTTGCGCACAAAATTGTGTAAATGGTCTGCACCAAAAAATAAAAACACGTCTAAAGAGTATATCTCTGCAATTTCTTGTAACTAAAATTACTGCCACTGTACATGAATCTGCCTATACATTTTATATGGTTGAGAGGTAATCAGTATAAGGGTAGGTTAAAGGACTCATAAATATAGGATGGCAATATACTTGATATTGATGTCGATTTAAATGCTATACTAATACCTGTAAATATAAGGAGATTAGGCTCCAAATATAATTTATATGACCAAAGAGGCAAACGTTAATCACATTATTGTAAACTGTAAACCTCCCCACGACTAGTCCACATTCAGTTTCATGGAGGAAGTTACAAAACTGTTTAATGACATGTGATGGAGAGAATAAAAAAGAGAAGTGGAATAAAGTGGGCTATAGAAAAGAAAAACTCAGAAGTGAAAGTTATATTTAGTAAACTGAAAGTGCAAAAAGGCTCAGCTGGTGTAGCAGTGGAAGCAAATGTGGTAATACAGGTTTTTTTTTTTTAATAAATGTTTTGGTTCTGGTGTCGTCTTAAGTCACCGATGAGAGAGGCTCCTAACTGAAATGTTCTGGGAGGATTATAGTGCTCTGATATGTAGATCTCCTCGATTTTGTTCTTGTTCCTGTTGAACTTCACAAGGACTCTGTCCATGTTGCTCATTTTGTTATGTGGATCATAGTATTTCCTCACTTCATAGGGAAGATCCTCAGAGTGTTTGTAGTGAAGGTTTCCTATGGTGAAGTACATATAGGTGCGTTTGTCCTCCAGCGGAGGGAGCAGGAACTGACTGTTATGGAACACATGGAACCCAAACTGTCCAGCCACAGGGTTACAGAGAGCTACCATGTTATTGTCAATGCATGT
This sequence comes from Enteromius paludinosus, assembly GCA_032361165.1. Taxonomy (NCBI): domain Eukaryota; kingdom Metazoa; phylum Chordata; class Actinopteri; order Cypriniformes; family Cyprinidae; genus Enteromius; species Enteromius paludinosus. The sequence continues at coordinate 15,462,131 of JAUMHQ010000076.1, forward strand.
TTTCACATACCACATAATTAAGGCAAGACCATGTCGAGGAGGTGGATATCCAAACCCAGTGTCCTTCAGCTCTTCTTCAGTATTTAATGTTTTAATGGCGATGACCAAAATGGCAAACAAAAGGCTGAAATGAGTTGCCATCGTTGGATAAAGTCTGCAGGGAGAATGAAAGCAATTTAAGATAAAAAAAAAACTAAAAACTAAAAATGTACCATATTTACTTCCTTAATGAACAGCTGTATATCGAATAAAGACATGATCTAAAATGATTCCTTGAAAAAGTCTATTGTTTTTATCAGTAATTAGTTTGGCAATGAATTTAATATCGATACATACCCCCCCAAAGGATTGATTTGCCAATTTTTTTTTTTTTTGCCAAAATCAATAACCACTTAATGGCGCAATATTAAAATTAAAATATTGTTTTGTCTAAATAAAAATAAAACACTAAAAACTAAAACCATTTTAAATGCCTAAAAGTTAGTTATGAAAAATGTATTTTGCCAAAAACCAATTACCAACAACAGCAATGTTCAGAAAATGTATGTTTCTCATGCCATAAAACAATTTAGTAACTTCCTCCACATGTGGCCTTTAGACCTGGGTAGGTTTACAGTTTATGGAAATGTGATCAACAGTTGACTACCTTTGTTCATATCAATTACAATATGGGCTATACTGTACATTTTTCATACCAAAAAATGGATATTCTAAGAATTGTTAAATGAACAATTACTAAATTGTTAATTTAAATGAAAAAAAAGTTTCATTATAAGCAAATGCTGTTTCTTGCAAGTTTTAACACTTGTTTTAAAAGCTCTTGGCTTATATACTGTCAACAATCTTTTTATTTTTGTTATTTTCTATCACCCAATTTGATCATGTTGGCATCAGAATATTGTCTTGTACCTGCTGGTGTTGTTACATATCCAGACAAACATTCCCTTCCCATTTTAAACAGGAACAGACACTTCTAAATTTCTAGGCGAATAAAAAAACTTGCATTTCATTTACAGTTTCTGAAACCTGTGCTGAGGTGTTTAAAACAAAGAATAGCAGCAAAACCAGCATTCTGTATTAAGCGGTATTCATGTTGATTTACCTGAATGAGTCAGCAGAACGTGGGTGTGGAATGTCTTGAGGAGGCAGTGGATATTTTGGGACTAACTGCGTGCGTACAGACTCTGTTCAGAGTACGTGGGCCCTTAGTTTTCCTCTGCAATGTTTCGCCCTATTTTTGAGGAAGTGGTTAAATATGTGAAGTCTACATGACAGATGCGTTCTGCCCTGTTGCCTGGTCTCAGTTCCGGATTATGAATTATCAAAATGCATTCATCTTAATCCTAACAGCTCCGATTCAATTCAAAACATGACAGCTGTGAAATTAAAACACATAATGTGCCGACTGAAAAGAGAGAAAACACATTTCTTCTTTCCTACTGAAAAGCAAATATGGCATGCAATAGCCTACAGGTGATCTGTTCTTCGAGATTTTTTCCCTCTGCAGGTGGAAAGTACAGTTTCTGCTAACAGATTGTCCAAAGTACCTTTAAAGTCAGCTCACTCATGGAAAACCCCCAGACAGCTATTTTCAGTGCACCTCTTAAAATCAGCTTGAAACAGCATCTTTAACCAAATCTGACAACAACTGTATCAGATTCATCCCCCAAAGAAGTCTAGCTAATGTGTAATTCAAACTAAACAAACTATTCAAACTGTAAATGTCTCCGATAAACTGCCATAAAGATGTCACATCAAGCATATTCCATCATTTCCCTTTATTTTACTTTCATATTTTACCACAAATAGGTTTAGCATGTGGCTTGAGGTGGAAACATGATGGTTACTTTCTTGTACACATTTCATGTAATACAGAAATTTGGCTTTCCTCTTCACTGTTCTCTCGTTCCAACTCACAGTGTCATATCAAAGCATCCCGACTTCATTACAAATAAATTATACTTTTAAATGATCCCAGCATGGCAAACAAGCTCAGCTTTTAGAGGAAGGTATGAATGAAAAAACAGGAACAGACAGGAAGGCAGAGAGTTAGAGCAGGCATTAGCATTTCATTTCTACAGATTTAACACCAAATAAAGTTCCATTTTGCCGCTTTTATTTATTTATTTTGCCATCTTCCTGCTTACATTGATGCGCACATAAAAGCTCGCTGGGCTAATCTCCCAGGCAACGTGGCCGCTCTCGCTCTTGGGTAGTTTCTTTAATTCCTCTGGTGTATGTATACACAACTTTAGGGTCACACCGTATTAGTTCCCCCTGCCTCTGGGTACTATAAGCTATCCAGAGCTGCACTGAGTATAAAGATCAGTTTCTTCCATTCCGTGCTGAGTGTGACCTGAAGTTAACCAACTGAGTCTGACTGAAACGACTTGGCAGAATACAAACTATAGGGCGAATTTACTAAAAAAAGAACTGCTGCTACTAATAGTAGGCCTATTGTTTGTTTGTTTGTGTGTTTGTGTGCTGCCAGCATTTTTTAGTGGCCAACTCATTAATGAAATAATGGAATTTAGGCAACAATAGAATTCTCATTTATGACCATTTTAAGTAAAAATTTTGACAGTTTAAGACCGGTTATGGTAAATGTAACAGGTTACAATGATCTAGTGTACTTTATTTTACAGCCTTGATCAATCTCCATAAATGTATTTAATTCATGTTTTAATTGTGAAATAAATCATTATAAATTGTAGATCATTTAAAAAGTCTTACAAATTTTACAATGGCAAAATACAGCTATTATATAATGTCAGAAGTGAACATTAATACGCTAGACTGTGTAGAAAATGGTGTAGTTAATAAAATCTGTTTGATATTTTATGTTAAAAAATGCACGTTTATTGCAATCAATTCATTTTATATTTTATAAATATTTCAATCATTATTTGCATACTTTGTCCTCTCACCAAATTACACCAAAACACAATCACTAAAAAAATGCATATATATATATACACACACACACACACACACACACACATAATACTATGTATTATTTTTATTATAAAATTGTTTTGGTGATTCAAAAATAATTCAATTCCTTTGGTTATTTGGCACCTCCATATGGTCATTTTTAGAAGCACAACTCCAAAAAACTAATAAAATAAATTTTTAGTGGTATAATCAACAATGCTACAATATATAATCCTAAAGTAAATTTTGGATCATATAATAATTTTATTATACATTTTTTATTATTCATTAAATATTTGATGAACACACCATTTTTGAACCCATCAAACATTATGTTGTTCATTTGAACTGATTCATCGAGAACTGCAACCATTTTGCATTGAATATGAATCACTGTAAAAATCACGGGTGCAGGGGGTTATTGCTTCTCCATCATTTGAAACAGCTGAAGGACACTCAGTTAGCAAGGAATACAAAAGTTAGAGTTAAAGAGTTTGATGCAACAATAATGAAGTGATATTAGTAAGACGTATGTTGTGCACTCAGCAACCTAATGTATTTCCAACCAGCTACGCCTTCATCTGATGAGCCTACAGAAGAGTAAGCAGAGGCCACGTCTTGTTGCACTTTTGTGAATGTATATTTATATCTCTGATGAATTGACAGCCGAGTCCCACTGAGGCACAATAGGAACACAAGCTGGTGGATCCTTTAGTGTCTGTCTGCATTGACTGCGGGGGCTAGAGAGGCAGTAAAAACTCTCTCATAAGCGTGTTTGACACTTCTATCGCAGCGTTGCCAAGCGCTCCAGGGTCCGCTTTATATTTTATCCTCTTGCTGCAGTGTCAGCCTGCACGAGAAGGCACTTTTTAAATTGCTCTGCACACTCGATTTACACTGTGTTTCTCCCCAATGAAACGGGTCTCCATCAAACCCACAGCAGAAGCCATGTATAATCACTCTTACATGCAGTCTTATATAATCAATCTTGAGTGCATCATCATATTGCATGTTTGATGTGTGCTTATGCAGAGACAGGAAATGTAGTTGTAGGCTTGTAATACTGTAATTATGCAATACACAGTAGCTTGTACAGTATTTGAATATATATACTGAGTGTAGGAGGCTATAGAGACAAACTTGACAAGTTTCAGCCACGGTGTGGGTAAAGAAGCTCTATGTATAATAGCAATCCCATTTATTTGGTCATTTCTTTAACCATTATTCCAGCTTTAAGTGTCACATGATTTTTCAGAAATCATAATGATTTAGTGCAGTAGAAGCTTTTCATATCATTATTACATTTTGTGGAAACTATTCTTTATTTCAGGACCATTTAATTAAAATAATTTTTAAAACAGAAATATTTTGTAACACTATAAATGTTATTTGCTGCTAATTTTGATCAATTTCATTTCATTTCATTTCATTTTGTCTTTAATTACTCATGTCGTTCCAAACCCATAAGGACGTTTTTACCACATTTCTGGATCTGGGATTATTTCAGTTGTATTGCTGTTTATGGAGGGACAGATGGGTCTCTGATATCATCAAAAATATCTTAATTTGTGTTCCGAAGATCTTATGGGTTTAGAACGACACGAGGGTGAGTAATTAATGACAGAATCTTCATTTTGTGAACTAACCCTTATGTCCTTGCTGAATAAAAGTATAAATAAAAAATTTAAAATGGGTAACACTTTACAATAAGGTGTCATTTGTTGACATTAGTTAATGTATTAACTAACATGAATAAAGAATGAACAATACACTTATTACAGTATTAATGATGTATCATGTATTGGATAAAACTAGTGTCTATGTCTAATCATCGTTATCCAAGAAAATGTTATAATATGCATTTTCGATTAGATGAAGTAGGTATAAATACATTGGTTACTTGTATTAGAGGCCTACTGTATTTCTTGTGCCTGGGAGGCTCAAAGTGTAGTGATATAAAAACATTTACAGATCGTTCCAAAGAAAAAGCACATCAGTTTTGGAAAATAATAAGCTAAATATATTTTCACAATGCAAGTCTTTGTTGATACACGAGAGCTACATTGCAACTGGTACGATCTTTTTGGATGTTCAAGTCATCTTGCCATAGAAACAGGCCGATGGTGTAATACACCGATGACAAAGAGAATCTGTAGTTACATCAAATATATATCTGATAAAAGATAAGATGCATTTCTTGCATGATTGTTCTTTGTATGAGGATTTGAGCAAGAAATTTTTCACTCTTTGTTATATTGCAGACATTTGCTAAAATCATTTAAGTTAATTTTTTCCTCATTAATGTACACACAGCACCCCATATTGACAGGAAAACACAGAATTGTTTTCCTCATGATTCATGATTCCTCATGATTGTGAGCTGTAATGTCTTATGTAGACAGGTGTGTGGCTTTCCTAATCAAGTCCAATCAGTATAATCAAACACAGCTGGACTCAAATGAAGGTGCAGAACCATCTCAAGGATGATCAGAAGAAAACACAGGACAGAACCCGAGTTAAATATATGAGCGTCACAGCAATTGTTGTGATATTTCAGTTTTTCATTTTTAATAAATCTGCAAAAATGTCACCAATTCTGTGCTATGTTTAAATTAATGAGGAAAACAAATGAACGATTTTAGCAAATGGCTGCAAAATTACAAAGAGTTTTAGGGGGTCTGAATTCTTTCCACTGGGGATGCATTCAATAATATTAAAAAACACAGGATAAAACTAAACTAAATTATGCTAAAATAAAACAATTACATTTTCAACTATTTTCTATTTCAATACTTTAAAAAATGTAATTTATTCCTGTGATCAAAGCTGAATTTTCAACATCATTACTCCAGACTTCAGTGTTTCATAACGCTTCAGAAATCATTCTAATATGCTGTTTTTTGAAAAACATTTGAGCTCCTGGAAATGGTGAAACATTTTCTTCAAGATTCTTTGATGAATTGAAAGTTCAAAAGAACACCATTTATTTAAAATAGAATTTTTTTACTGAGTGAACGTTATTGTAAGCATGATATATAAGGACCTGGCATAATGGCGTATTCTACTATTATTCTACTTTTATGTCTCATGTACGCAATTTTCAATATTTTTCACAATTAAAGCTCCAGTCTTTCTTCTTTAAAATTACGTATCCAACCTCTACCGCTATCTTTCTTTAAAATCTGTCCTTTTGTGCTTTATGGTCAAACATCACACAGGTTAAGAACGATATTAGAGTGCAGTTTAATTACTCAAGCCTAATTAAATTACACTATAAGTATCTTATAGCTTGGCAAGCTACCGTTTTAAATTAGCATGTTAACATCAGCGCTCTCAAACAGTAAAGCACACAATATGACATCTGACTCTGCTAAATTAATTTCTGCTCCGTCACAGTGAGAAACATAAAGGTACACTAGATTTCTCCAAATTAAAAATTCATTTCTCAGCTCTGTTTGCTTTTATGCAATCAGTCCACAGTGTGCTGGATTCAGTTTGTGCCGTGTTTGCTCATGTTCTTACTTCTAATAATGCCGCTCTGTGTTTCTGCTCAAACAAACACACATTTTCATGAATACAGTTCCAGTAAACACAGGAGGCATAATTGGAGGTTGAGAGGAGCGCATTAGGAGCAACGATAAAACTCCAATAAAAAAACATAATGAAATTTTCTGAGCCTAAAAGACACACATGCCTCATAAATACAGCATATGACGAAAAATCAATGGACTAAATGAAAGAAATGAGTTTCCTCTGGATTTAATGTGTGGACGCTAAATAATAAAGGCCTGTTCGATAAGTGTAAATGTTAGATATGAAAAACATACACAAAAACATGAAGGCTAGACACTTTTTTTTATGTAAATAAATATATATATATATGTGTGTAAAAATATACATGCATACATACCCACACAACACACATTTATGCACAGTATTTATATATATATATATATATATATATATATATACTGTATATGTGTGTGTGTATGTGTTTATTGATATATATTACACACACAGTACATATAAATACATATGTGTGTCCACAAGCTATGCCTCAAGTGTGAATGCACTTTAAAATCAACATACATTTTCAAATTCAGTCTTATTTGGTAAAAGGTTGCATAAAAAAAAATGAAATGTGTTGTTGACTTTAAAAGAATCCCTGACAGAACTACAGTAGAAGGTAAGATGCACTCATGTTAACGTATCTAGGAGTCCATTAAAAGGTGGGCAGCAGATCTGAGCCGTGTCACTATCATTCACCATCACTCCATGGGCTCTGTTTCTTTTGCCAATAATATTTTTCACACTCCAGTCTATATTCATCTCCGCTCTGTGACACTGACGTTCTCGATCTGTGCTCGGCTCACTGTACCATCCGTGGATCAGCCTGATCGATCCAGATGTGCGGTTTCCGCATGGATTACACTCCGTAATTACCCCTCCACCGAGGCCCAGCGATGCCATTCCTTCCCAGTCATTACCCACACTCCCCAGCGCCCAGGCCAGGTGACATGCAGATGGGCCATCACAAACCAGGACCCCCGTCCACCCGCTCACCCACTAAACACACGCTCAAGAAGGGCCCTAAGCAGCACAGCCATCCAGAGTATCTGCTGCAGCACACCTACTCAATCTCCATTAGTCCAAAATGATCCGAAATATAAATAATGAGGCCATCTCAGCTATGAAAAACACGACAGAGTATGAGAATTAGTGACCAAACTCTCTTGCATTTGAGTTTTTCCTCTAAATTCCAGCTCTGCTTCATGAGGTGCATCACGTGACACTAAAAATACAATTCATATTCATGCAAAATAAAATTCAATTTACATTTATGTACAAAACCTTTAAGCTTTACATTTTGAAGGTTTAATGAAAAAGGTGACCGGAATCTAAAATAAAGTTGCAAATTGGCAAGTGATTTGATATTTACATTTTTACATTTATCGGGAGCTTTTATTCAAAGCAATGCACAAATGAAGAACATCACAAACAATTTCTCTTAAGAGCCAACAATATTTGCACGCAATGTCATGTTTGAAGTATAAACTAGATTAGTACACAAGCTAGAGCAGAAGAGAAATGCAGAAAAGATGAGAGAAGAACAAAAAAGAGGTTGTTATAATAAATTATAGAAGAAATTATAATAAATGCTTGAACTTTTTACAAACAAATGAATACTTAATTAAAACTTTTTTTTGTATTATATATGAAGGTATATACGCTTATGTTTCATATTACAATTCATATTGTTACTGCCATGGTCTGGCAGTTCAGCTACAGGAATATAGAAATACATTTTGTATTCTCTTACATTATTTAGCTGCTTTCCTTTCTTTTCAGCTGATGTTATACATTAACCAGCCTTTCTGTGAAACACCACCAGTTGAGGTCACTCACTGTGATTCTGATCATATGTTTGTTGTGCTGGCTCAACAGCAGGAATGCATCACATATTTTAAAACAGAAATAAAAACATGTGAAATTTATATTTAAAATATATAATCCCTTTTTATAATATTATTTTATTTTAAATATATAATATAAAAAAATTCCATGTGTCATTTTCATATTTTTAAATGAAATATTATGTGTAGATTTTAGATATATATTTATAATATATTTTTATGCATATGCATTTTTTAATTCATTTATTTGAATTTTTATTTTATTAGTATTTTTATTTGATATTTATTAAATGAATACATGTCAAATAATGTATTAAATACTAGCTACTATTAATCCGTTATTCTGCAATTTTAATAAAAACAATTTATTAATATTTTGTATCATATATTGAAGATTTTCCAGGTAATAGGAACCTGTGCTATTATATTATTATTTAATTTTAATGACATTTTCATTTTATTATTTTAATTGATGGGTGAGTAAAATTCTTTTAAAACAGTTATCATCTCAACAATAATTTATAGTGTTATTTTGCTATTTTTAAATTTACGTTCAACAAATATCTGATCAAATAATTGAAGAAAACAAAAGTTGGAAAAACAAAATCTAGCAATATGTTCTACTACATCCATTTTTTTTAAGAACCATATACCGCAAAAATAGTATGCATAGTATACTGATGTGCTATTTCCATGCACAGCCCAATTCAAAAATCAATTCCTCAAAGATGCAGGCCAAAGTCAAAATTTTACTTGCACAGTAAACAGGTTAACCCAGCGAATGCCTCACAGGAGAGACAATCTGGCCGTCTGTATGAAAGAGCCAGGGCTGGAGGGCCTGAAAAAACTCATCACAAAAACGTCCCATTTCCAAGCGCCGACAGAAAACACATTTCCCGGGAAGGTGCTGGAAAAGTAAAAGCACGGACTGACATTGTAATGTTCCTTGCGTTCCCTCAATAGTCGAAAGACATTGGAATTCATGAGGTACTTTTATCACAGTGCAGCGTGGGTAAAAATCAATGCATTACCTCGAGAGCGAGTGCGTTTATGCTCTCTGACCTTGCCTGTCTGTCTCTCCCTGTCTCGCTCTCCTATTCCTGTCTCTCACGCTCTCACATTAACAATTAGTCAATTAGAGGCGCTTATCGGGGCTGAAATGATATGCTTGACTTACACACGTGTGCAGCTGCCGGTGCGATGGGGTTTGTTGAAGTGTACTGACTTCACTTCCCTTTAAATGTATGTGTGTGTTGAAGGATTTGTGTGTGTGCCCTGATGGGATTATTATTTTATGGGCCACTGCTCTCTCGGCTCTCCTCTGGATGTGTTCTTCAAAAGATTGAATTAAGATTAAAGCGCTGAGGCCTGTGAAGCAGGTGAGCTGTGGGAAAGAGATGTTGTCGTGTGTTTATTCCGCTTTTTATTTGCTTGATTATTCAATAAATTGATGGCGAGTTCAGCGGATCTGTATGGATGGATGACCAGTCGTTATGTCCTTTTTAGGTTTTTATAGAGATTAAACTAGCAGGGAAACATTAAACGTATGACTAATTCTAAACAGAACCTTTTCAAACCGTCGTTTGACATTATTTTGGTTTATTATCATTATAAGTGATGTTAGGATCTTAATGTTAATCTTACTTACAGGCAGTACGCTAACAAATATTGTACTATGATGGTTGTTTGGACATGTACCATGGTAATTTCACTGTATTTATTAAAGTGCCTTGGAAAACCAAGTGAAAAAAAGGAATTTAGCAGTAATATAACTTTATATAATAAACATGGTAATGCTATGGCACTTCAAAAATATTACTGCTGGTATTTACTGTGTGTGGTACTAAATACCATAGTACTTTCTGGTAATAATAACATTGTACCTTGAAACAGACCATGGTAATCAAATTCACATACCATATCTGAGAACATTATGGTAATACCATACCATGTTTTTTTTATGTATTCCCTTTAAAGAGTACTGTGCAATGATGGCATCAAATGATAATACTGCAGTCATTTAAAGATAACTACATTTACTACAGAAAACAAATATTAACGTCTTTTTGAACATTACTAGCTTTTATCATAGTTTTCTTAAAGGGGTCATCCGGTGCTACATGCACTTTTTCAAGCTGTTTGGACTGAAATGTGTGTTGGGAGTGTGTGTACACAACCACCCTACAAT
>JAUMHQ010000076.1:15483938-15496298 GCA_032361165.1 Enteromius paludinosus
GGCGGAAAGTGGAGACGCGGCTCATTTTAAGTGTAAGCACCTCAGGAAGAAAACGTTGTTTATTGTGACTAAATTACGCTTGTTTAACACAATCTAAATAAACGGATGACTTATTGAAAGTTTAAATTGTCGCGCCGTTGTGAGGACGCGTGACACGTGACAACATCAATATGGCGGATGTAGTACGTCTGAGTTCCATTCATACTACCCCCATTCATACTATAGAGAACGTACTGTTTTAACGGTCGAGTAGTACGTTCAGTTTTAAATGTAGTCCCTACTTAAGCAGTATGCAATTTCGGACGCAGCATGTGTTTAGTGTGCTTTGTATTTTTGCTCTCCTTGTGTCCCTCCTTCCTTGCCCTTATTTGGTTATTCCTGTCCTAGTTTAGTTGATTGTGTTAATTAGTGTCCAGCCGTGTACCCCATGTGTGTTTAGTTCAGCGTCGTCAATGTGTGTATTTATAGTGCCTATATGTTCTAGTCCTTGTTGTCGAGTCCTAAAGTGTCTTTGTTCTCTGTACTACGTCTGAGTTTATGATTAAAAGAGTATTGTCTGCAAGATCCATGCTTCGTGTGATCCATCAGCCACAGCCAGCCTGACAGAGAAACACAGAACATTCAGACTTATTGGTTTATTAGATTAATCTATATCAAGTAAAACTGTCCAGATCTTATCATTCTTATTGACCTAAATTTGATCAGTCTTGACATTACATTGTTTATTGCACAGCCCTATGTACCATTTTTCTATACACTTATTTGTCAAAATAATTATAATTAAAAGGTTATTATATATATATATATATATTTTTTTTTTTACATTTTGCAGATTCATATAATAGTATTTTTAGTTATAATAACCTTCTGAAGAAAAAGTCGGGGGGTGTGCAGTAAGCTCAGTTTTTAGTTTTTTTTTTTCTTTTTTTTTTGTTTTATTCTTTTAGACATTTGTCTTATTTTAACACCACAGGACAGAAACAGTTTGAGACATGTCGAGACAACATCATATTTGAGGACTGAAAGAGAACAGATAGTTCAGCTCTCTGGTCTGGCACAAACCTGTTGAACAGCATATTTTTTGTCACTTTTGAGCTGTCCAAACTATTTTGGAGGTCCAAATGTTGATGTTAAAACCTGACAATGTTGTTGAGACAGACAAGTGATCAGAAAAATACATTTTTGTGGTCCTAAACAATAAAAAAAAATATCTGTCATCGTCTGTCATGGGGAAAAAACTGTTTTATTGTGCTTCATGACAGATAAGAGGCAAAAATGTTGTGCAAGTCTCTGTTGCTCCAGACATGCTGACAGGATGAAACTTTGGGATTTTGAATTTTGTCATGTTGGCTATTGGGACTTTCATTGCTTTGAGTCACTGGATAGAAAAAGAGGGTCTGTTCGAAAAAACTGTTTGATAGATTCGCAAGAGTAATATGTTTTCTGTTACAGATGCTGTTCTCTGTGGAGACTTGCTGTTTATTATTCATTTGTGTGAAGGAAGCTTTTGCACAACCCTCCTGTTAATGGTTTTATTGGCACTTTGTTTCTGTTTTTATCCTGATCTACCTGCCACGGGAATGGCAGTTTGGTAAGAAACATCTGCCAAGAGAATGAATGCAAATAAATATGAATATTCACCTGTAGGGAGTGTCTCATTAGAAGACCCTGCTGTCTGTTAGAGTTACTGATACCCAGATCACTCGGTGTGGTGCTTGGAAGCTTCGTCTTTCATTGTAATCTCTTTTAAAGACTAATCATTTTCATTTTTAATTTAGATTTGGGGCGAGTGTAGTCATCAATCACAGTAGCCTCCTCGTTCTCAGAGCCACTTTCAGCTTTTGAGGAAAGACACAAGATGTTCACAGCTCACTGGCCAAGCCAAATATGCACTGTCTCAACTGACAATGACAAATGCAGACGACACAGAACTAGTCCTGATCAAAGCCATCACAGAATTTGAAAGTGAAAAAGACACAAAGAAAAATCTCCTACCTTGCCAAGTGTTATTATAGTTAACAAAATATAGAATTATACAGACATATTTAACATAGAGACTAATAAAAATAACACACATGTAAATAATTATATATTGTTTTATAATTTACACATTATTTATTCACATATTACTTAAACTTTAACTAAAATTAAAAATGCAAAAAAGAACAACACCCAACAAACCCTTGATACTTAAACAACACTGAACTGAAAAACTTTTGGGATACTTTTTGTTTTTTAATATACATTTTATACAGTTTTATTATTGTTTTGATATTAATATAATATATTCTTATTTGTCACCCATTATATCTTTATTTTTTTTTAATAATTCTGACATATACTGTATTTAACTAAACACACTTTATATACATACACACATACATACACACACACACACACACACATATATATATAAAGTGAGTGAAGTGACTTGTGGCCAGGTATGGTGACCCATACTTGGAATTTGTGCTCTGCATTTAACCCATCCTACGTGCACACACACAGCAGTGAGAAGTGATCAACCACGCACACACACAACGTGAACACACACCCGAAGCAGTGGGCATATATATATATATATATATATATATATAAATATAATATATTCTTATAATATATTCTTATTTGTCACCCATTATATGTTTATTTTTTTAATAATTCTAACATATATTGAACTAAACACTTTATATACATACATACACACACACACACACACACACACACACATGTTGGTTTTTGTGATTTATGGGGACTTTCCATAGGCGTAATTTTTATACTGTACAAACTGTGTGTGGTATTGTCCTACACTGACCCTACACCTAAACCTACCCCTTACAGGAAACTGTGTGCATTTTTAGATTTTCTAAAAAACACCATTTAGTATGTTTTTTAAGTCATAAGATTTTTTGGAGAATTTTTTAATGGCAAACATCTCTGACCAGTTCTCAGATACTGTAACGCGCTGTTTGAAGAGGATTTATATGAATCATACATCAGTATATTTCAGAATCTTCATTCTAATTATTATAAATAAATATAAAATTATTATTTGACTTTACATTTGATTTCTGTTCCATTTTTCTTAAATTATTGTAAGCACTTTATTTTAAAATATGTAAATATACTTACTATTGGTTGCATAGGCCAAAAATATTATTCGTTCATGACCTTTACAAGCTTGTATTGGACCTTTGAGATCTTCTGGGTTAAGCGCCAAATCTTACGCTAGCTTAAGTGTTGCCTAGTGCCGCTCACCCATGTAAATAGGCAAAATGCGTACTTAATATGTAAAAGAGTTAGACCTTCCTGCATTGTTGCTTGATCTCATTTGCCTCAGAGAGAGCAAATTAAATGACAAGCCTGTTTTAATCCTGAAATAACCTCCCTAATCCTCCTTCAGTGGTCCACTGAATCCAGCCAACAAATCTCCTTGAAATCAAATCAAAGCGGTCTCAGCAGGGACCTCAGGGGCACTGCTATGCCGTGCTCATTTGATAGGCAATTAGGTAACATAATGTTGTGATTGTAGGGTTGTGAAAAACAATACCTGTGTGTTAGGTGTGTGAGCTAAGACTCAAGATGAAATCTTACACCATTGTTTTTTACTGCCGAAACTGGCCTTTTAAAATTACTTCTGCTGACAGTATGATTTGTTTTCCTGAGACCCCCCCACCCCCCCTTCCATTATGAGTAACTTAGAAGCTAGAAGAAACGTCAACATTTATTTGCAAAATGACACCTTAGACATCACGATCGGACTGACATGAGTGTAAAGAGCCTGAGACCAAATGAAGAAAAATGGCAAAGACTTTAAAAGAGGGGGAGAGAGGAATGGGAACGGCACTGTGGGGGAGTGAAGGCACCGGAGAGACCGTGGGGATGTCAAAATGCTCTTATTTGTAGTACCAGATGTGAATAATAGTTGGAGGCTGACATGAATCAAGAGAAATGTGTGTGTTTGTGTGTGTGTGTGAGACACCAAAAGTAATAGCGACAGAGAGAGAGGGAGAACACATCTGCTAAACAACTGGTTGAAGAACAGTTTTAATGCTGAAATTCATTGTAATATTCAATCTGATAAGGCATTTCAAGAGACTTTTTTATACAGTTAAAGTAATACTTCACCTAAAAAGAAAATGTAGAAAAAACAAAGGAAAAGTTAAAATGTGAGACATTTACCATTACATCACATGCTCACCAATGGAGTGAATGGGTGCTGTCACAATGAGAGTCCAAATAAAATTTACTGTTAGGTTAAAAATGCTTATAACTGTTGCTTCCAGCTAAATTTTTTATGTTGTGGAATGGAGGCGGGAACCCAAAGAGATCATGTGTTGATGTGTTTCCTTTGTATTGCATATGCCTCTGAGTACAAGATGTGTCATCAATGTTTTTGCTCTGTTTTCTCAGAGGTGGGAGACTGTACATTTTAAATCTGTATATCTTTATAAAGTGATTAGGCATATGATGGTATCAAATTGTCTTGTTGCGATTGCAGTTGCTTTATTAGTAGGATTTCCGGGGAAACACTGGATTTCTGCTGCTCCATCTGCACCATCTGCTGTCAGAGAGTGAATTTGCATTTTCATTCAGCATGTCACTTTCGCTCGTTCTGCAATGCAGTTCCCATTCGTGCTTGTTTACGGAGTGCGCATGCATCTTTGGCATAGCATACAGTGGTGGTGTGCATTGTAACAATATCGCACATGCTCATTCGCATTACTGAATCTCTACATTCTCTGGATTTTCTAAAAGGGCTATTTGTAAGCTTTGAAACATCTGAAAACACTACCACAGGGAAGGGACATTGTCATTTGTTGAAAGCACTTGACAAAAACAACAACAACAACAAAAAACTGTTGGCTTGTGCCGGATGAGTCATCAATATTTTGGTCATGTTTACTGGATAAGAAAGACTGTACGTTTACGTGTAGTGTATGTTTCAAAATAAAAGGCCAACAGGAACACACTATAGCATGTAAATGACCCCCAAAACTAACACTTATGAACCAAACGGCATAAAACATTGACATAACACTCACTGAATTTAAACTATTCTGAGAGCTAACAACAAATATATGCAAATGTATTCTGGCTACACTGTGAGAACCCAACAGACTCTCCATGGAGATCCTCTAGATTGCGGAGAGGTCATGATGAACACCGCCACGCGTGAAATAAACAAAGACCAGATCAAATTTTTTTCTCGTACCATTGCCCTTCTGTTCATAACCATTCAACTCGTCTGCATGTACTGCTATTTTCATGCTTGTGAGTTTTGCGGTATCCCAGAGCCTCCAGCAGCTTGTCTAACTCCTCTGAAGTGTGAACAACCGCTTTTGAAAGATGAGGCATGAATTTCCGCCTTAGAAAGGGCCACAGACCGCTGGATTATGATTGCTGTGGGCTTGCTTTACCATACTTTGTTACTGCAAAAACAAACTCAGAGGCCTTCAGCAAAAAAAAAAAGAGAGAGCAGAAAACACTCACAAACCAAGTGAGAACTGCTAAAGACCTGTGCCTTTACTTCACACAATTTTGCAAGGGCTAAATAAGAGGAAATCCCAGCATGTTTATATTATTTCAATAATAAACCAAAATTCTATTTCAGCTTAACAGCCAGTGAGACTTGTGCATTTTCACTGATACGTTGGAGGGGAGATGACACAAAGTTGACTAACAAGTTAATAAGTGATTTGTGCCACTGCAATTCAGAAAAAAACCTGTTTAAATTTCCTAAGGGTAAGTTGCATCTAAAATTGTCTCGCAAATCCATGACAGCTTTCACTGGCCAAGGCCTGCCCATGAGGCCTTTTGACTGACATGTCAAACAACAGTATGTTTTGTTTCAGCGTCAGGGCATGGAAATGTCACCACAGTAACACAGAACAGTGTGTAAAACGTATTTTAAAGGTTCTATTTGAGAACCTGTAAAGAGAAAAATTATTTTTTAGAAAAAGTTTAAGTTAAGTTGATCCTGAAAAGCAGTTGTCATAACGGTTGTAATCACAATGGCTTACTTCTTTACGTTTATTTCCTTTATTTCCAGGTAGACCTTTAAAGAATGCAACATGCACGTCTCCTGGAATTCCTGTATACAGTAATTCAACCAATCCGATGATTGTGCGTTATCTGCGTCAGACGTTTAGCCAACGTTCTGTGGGTGTGATGTCTGAGGCTGAGCCTACATCTAAAATCCACTCAGCTCAGAAAAAAAAGATGTAATAGGGCACATGTGAATGGCCATGAGTGTGGATACACTGATTTCTACAAATGTTTGGAGCTTGTCCTATTTAAATATGCAGCATTTTTGCTCTTTTGTAAACTGCTTTTTTCAATTGTTTGTTATCTTTCCAATGAACAATGTCTGAGATTTTCAGGCAGGCAAGGACACAGCGTCTTCAGTTCATTTATGGAGACAAGAAATAGGCACACACCAGTTTGCAGTGCTTTATTGTTTAAGATAAGCACTGCTAAGAGAAAGAAAATTGTAAATACAAAGATGTTATTAGAGAGCCTTTCGTCCTCTCAAATAGTCAGGTCTGTGCCAACTCAAATGGCCTTTTTGCTCTCTAAGTTAGGGTTGATAGTTTGTTTTGCTGTATCATTTTTGCTTAGGTAAGACCATATTGAAAATATAAACAGTAAAATATAAAGCAGGTATATTCAGTATAATATGAAATATTTCTTGAACACCAGTATTTTTTGAAGGGTTCTGCAGTCCAGATTCTACAGACACCTCAATGTTACAAATTTTTTTCTCAAAACACATTGGAAATGGAAATTTACATGCAGAAACATAATAATACTCTTTCAGATAATCACATCAGCTG
Organism: Enteromius paludinosus; assembly: GCA_032361165.1. Lineage (NCBI taxonomy): Eukaryota > Metazoa > Chordata > Actinopteri > Cypriniformes > Cyprinidae > Enteromius > Enteromius paludinosus. The sequence continues at coordinate 15,490,772 of JAUMHQ010000076.1, forward strand.
CCCCTAGTTTTACTCGCAGCACCACAGCTACCTGAATCAGTCCAGAGTCATTTTTTTGTTTCACTCTTGGTCAATGCCTCAGGGAGGAGGATTTGTTTTATTCTGCACCGAAAACCCTTTATCTGATCTGCTCACTACACTCAGTTAAGACTCACACTGAGCTGCTGTTATTTTAAGGAGAGCCCTCTAAGACTTTTCTTCCTGTGGTTGGTGTTGTGGTACAACCTGAAAAAACCTGAGCTTTTTATCATTTTATTTTAGATTTTAACATTAAAATACAGACAACTAACTACCATAGTTACATTAAAGTTTTAAAATGGTCAATCCACAGCAAACTGCTCACAGCCTGCATAAAGTGACTACATTTTATGAGCTGCTGTGACTTCCGTAAAAATGTGATGTCAGACATACTCAGTCACCGTCTTCAGTGATCACCTGAGCACCGCCCACAGTCTATGACACCAATGAGCAACAACAACATGAAAAAGGCTAATTTCAACAGACGAAACCAGATCGGTCGACTTGTACGCTCACTTCATAGATGGATGATCTGACAGGATTGTTGAGGTCAATCACATCTAAATATAGTGAAAACAAACTGACCTCATCTAGTCACAATGACGATGTATGCATTTCAGTAGGCAAAACTTTTTATAGCCAACTAGTCACTAGTCCAACTAATCACAACAATGCATATGTAACCCCCCCTGGGCCCGCTCTACCACAATTTGTTCTCATTCTGAGCAGGTCTCTGGCATGGGACGTGGACGCTCTAACAAGGAGGCTAAAGGCCACGGCCTCTAGCCTCAGTCGCTAGAACACCTCTTTTTGAGAAAAAATACATTATTTCATAAACTACATAGACTTTATAGACAAAACTTTAGACAAGCCCATGACATCAAAAGACAATACTTGATAGAACCTTTTCTGATAAGAAGTGTGCAAACTCAAGCAATTTTGACAATCATTTCTGCTCGGTCTTTAACACGTTCTACCAAAAATTTTGTTGTTTTTTATCTGGCATTGGCATCGGGTATGCGATTATATTTCTAGTTTGAGCAGTTGTGGCCTAATGGATAGCGACGTGGACCTGTAACCTAAAGGTTGCAGGTTTGAGTCCCAGGTCCGGTAGGGTTTGTAGGTGGGGGAAGTGAATAACCAGCACTCTCTTCACCTTCAATACCACGACTCTGAGCACAAATTCCCTTGTATGGGAAACCATACCTGACCACATGTCACGTCCTTTCGTTTTGCATTCAGCTAGCACTGGGACATAATTGTGATGTTATTACATTTGTTTGGCCTGCTTGTGCATCACAAAAGGCTCATGAATAGTAATTAAATGGGTCAAAATTAACCTGTGTTTGACAGATCTCCTGAAAGAGGAGCTGTAAAAACATATTGACATCAACACCTAAAAAAAATTTTACAATATGGGACCTTTAACATCGATGAACCTAAATTTATTCAAAACTGATGATTTTTTTTTTTATACATTTTAGAAATAAAATTTATATATATTTTCAACCAGGTAGAAATGCTTGTAAATAATTAAATGTTACCACTTTTTACAGTGTCCATATAAGACTTGCTGATTGTGAGATTATTTATATTTGGGCAGTGTCCATAATTTCTTGTCATGAAAAATGTGGTTGCTAACAAGCAGCTAAATGGGACTGCAGAAGATGCCTGGAACATTACACATCATCAAGCTGAACAAGTAAACTCATCTCATCTGCGCACTAGTCCGCTTTCAGAGCCTCACTGTGTTTATAATCACTCTCTTGCAAACTATTCTAACTCAGACTTTCAGAGAATGTGTTTTTGAATATAAACTAAAAGAGACTAAAAGTCACAAAATTATGGTTTAGTTCATTTATTGCTTATTTTCTGCAAAAATGCAAAGGTTAGTGGAAAAATCCTTTAGGGTTTACTTTTAAGTTGGCCTATATAAGCACATCATCACTGCAGAAATTGTGGTTATTATTTCCTTGTAATGTACTGGTAACTAACTGATAAAGCATACCTTTATGTACAACTGTTAAACAAACAAAAAAGCTTTTTTAAACTTACGACATTCAGGTCAGCTGAATTTTTTTTACTTCAGTGCTGAAAAATGAATTCTGTGTTAGTACAGAGTAAGACCGTTTTAATTCGACAAGAGTTTTATGAAACTTAGCTTTTGGAAATATTTTAATTGCAGTAAACCTACTGTAATTCTTTAATATTTGGAGGATAAGTGGGGGTTACCTTTTTACTAATAGATAAGATAATTGAGCACACCAAAAAAGCCTAATGGATCATATTATGCTTTGTCAGCTGCTATTGCATTCAAGTACTGTGGGCGTATCAATTAATGTGAATGCACTTGATGTGAACACAGTGCATGATGTTTGCAAATCAACTCAAATGATTCTCACTTCTTTGCCCTATTATTATATTATAATGATATGTTATTATAAGTAATTGATTTTTAAAAAGTAACAAATTCATTTTAAATGTACGCACTTATGAACTTTTACAGCTAATTGAAATTCAACAATCTAACATATAAACCCTCTAAAAAAACTAAGAAAAGAGAAACCAAATAGACCAGAAAAGACTGGTTACTTTAGAAGAGATTTATCCAAGCCTGATAATGATTGCAGCATTACAGTAAATCAATAAAGCTGATGCGACTCCAGCTCAACAAAACAAATGTTTTTCTTTACATAAGAATGCTTAAGTCTCTCAGCAGCCTGGGCTTCAGTAAGAGTAGCTGTGTTTTCTTCTCTTTCTGCTGTAGGCTCTCCGTCCTGTTTCGATTATACAGATTAGAGAAAAAAAGAGGCCAGGAGATGAGGGCTCTGGAGATGAGTTCTTCACTCCACAATTCAGCTGGTCACGTCGATTAAGATGTGAACTTTTAGAGTTCCAGCAGTTCACATTCAGCTCAGGGGGCCTTATCTGAAATTAAAAAACCCTCCCTTTTCCTTCCGCTTTGAAGTTTCTCCGAGCCACTCAAACAGTTTCAGTCAGAGGATTGGAAAGCTGAATGAAGACTTTGATTTCTGGAACTGGTTTTGGTCGTCGCTTTGAGTTATGCACCGGATGATCTGACGGGGAGAAACACACATTTCACCGTTGCTTCAGCAGCACCACCTCTTTATTACTGTCCACAGCCTAAGCTATTGGTTGCATTAATAGCCACATGCTAGTTAAAGGAGATAACTGTAGTTCACAGTTGTATCTTAGTCAAGAAGTTGGATCTTCTTAGAATCTGGTCAGTTGTTCTTTTCCAGAAATGTTTTATCATTTATGTTGTTGTACCAGTTACTGGTAAATGTGTAAACATATGCCAATGCACTCAGGATGCAAAATTAACTTTTGCTACACTTGGAGAGAAACATTTGATAATTATATTATATTTATCACCAGCCACAAAACTGTAATTTATTTTTTAAATAGATGGGATTAGATATACTATGCAATATTTTCCAGTGAGTTCACCCAGCCACTTATCTGTCCTAATAAAGCTCCAACTGCAGAGTAACTATTTTATTTACTCACTAGAGCCTGTTTTTGCTTTTTGGGATACTTGTACAAAAGCATGAGCTGCTTCATTTGAAAATACTCAGTTCCTTTTCAGGAACTTCCGCTGCGTCCACAAGACACTATGGGAATGCCCTCAGCGTGATGGCTCTGAATTGTGTTTGAAATCAGCCAATGAGAAATTGGGAGGTCATAGGCGGGTGACGTCACTGGCCAGGAAGCATATAAGTTTGTGGGATGCGACCAGCAAACCAGCTTTCTGTCATTCAGCGAAGTGCTCTGTGTGTGTGATTGTGAAATCTGAGTTAAAAAAGTGTCTCTGTGTGAAAGTGAAAGAAGTGACTGTGAATCAAAATGTCAAAAGCGAAAGAAAAGTCAAAAAAGGCAGTCAATACAGAGTTTGTGCAAGCCCGTGTGAGAGATGCATTTTACCCAGTGACTCTTACACGATTTTTTTTTCACAGTGATAAGGAGGGTTGTAAACACTGTGAAAGGTTGCCTTTGTGTGTGCCTTGCTCCCGGAAGGCTCTCTTCAACGAAGAGGGAGCCTTCATAAGTGATCCAAGTGGGAGCGGTGGCGGTGTTTGTGGGAATCGCTGCTTGATCTCCGTGAGGCTGAGTTGTATGAAGATAAATCCAAGTCGGGCGAGTCCCTATCACGATCCTCTACCACGGGATCAAGCACCAGCCATGCAAGGAAGGAAGCGCGTTCTGCTACTTCCCCTTGTCAAGGCCGCGGAGCTGCTCCTCTCTGCTTCAGAAAAAGAAGTGGATGGAGGTGGTGACTCGAGCCATTGCCAAACTTAACATTGAGTGACCAGCCGAGGTTTAATCTGAACCGCGAAAAAGTAAACTAGATGAGAGATTTCTAAAAGCATGGCCACCACCTTCAAGGCAGAGCCTTCCATTCTTTCCTGACTTGCACACTGAGATGGCAAGATCATGGAAAAGGCCGTACATGTCTCATATGTTTGTTCCGGCATCAGATTGCTATGGAAATGTAGCTGGAATTAACCGGAGCGGCTATAAGACGTTGCCCCGGGTAGAGCAGACGCCCGCGAGCTATCTCTCTCCTGACGTTAGTGCGTTAGTGGGTAGAGGGTACTCAGCAGCAGATCAAGCTGGTGTGTGTCTGCACACAATGGGACTGTTACAGGCCTACCAAGCCGACCTGCTGAAAGAGCTGAACAAAGGCGAGCAAGTCAGTAGTGACAATATTAAAGAGCTTAAGAGGACCGCTGACCTCTCACTGCGTGCCACAAAAGAAACAGCCCGTGCTATCGGCAGAAGTATGTCAGCTATGGTGGCAGCTGAGAGGCATATTTGGCTGACTCTGTCAGACAAGAGAAAGACAGAGCCTGCCTGATGGACACCCCACTTGCGCCTGAGGGTCTGTTCGGCGACACCGTAAATACGGTCGTCAAAAGACACCAGGAGGCGCGTAAGCAAGTGGCGCCGTTTCAGCGGTTCCTCCCTCGCTGCACTCCAGCTCGAGGGACTGCTGGCCGGGAACAGTCCCATCTGAGTACCGGCTCCTCGTACAAGATATACAGAGACACGCAGAAACAGAGCGTCGCCTCGAGAGCTCCTCACCAAAGATAACAGCAGGTGGGTTGGAGGTGCTCTGTAGCAGGGCCTTCTAAATCTCACAAAGACCTGAGGGTCTTCCTACAAGAGAAAATGAAGGCACCTCAGAGTAAGAGAAGGAAGTCCTGATGCATGTCGCTCAGGACTTCGGAGGGCAGGCCCCTCTGGGGAAGAGTGGTTAACCCCGCATTACATGGTGCCCATCGCTCCTCAGTCCCCTCGGGAGACTGTTTCACAAACCTCGCCGGTGTTACGGGGCATGAGCGTCTCCAGCGAACACCACTCTCAGGTCTGTCTGTCCGGAACGTAGCGGCTGAAAACAAAAGTTGACGACACAATACACCCGGAACTCGTAACACAGAAATATTTCTTATAAAACACAGCAGAGAAACAATCACTCTATCCTTTA
>JAUMHQ010000076.1:15506922-15517194 GCA_032361165.1 Enteromius paludinosus
TAATTTTGATAATTAAAACATATGTAACCGAGTGCAGAAATGAACGTGAGTAATCTTACCTGATACTGATATTACAAGACAGTCTTAACAGTTTACTTGATCTAGCTCTTTATTTGTATTTATTTCTTTTATATATCAAAATGTATTAAACGTGTGTGTCGGACTCATCGCATTCGGACTCTAGAATTATCACAGAGGTTGTGAGAGAAAAAAACAGACATGAAAGATTTGGATGGGATTACAATCACCAAGTACGTCTGTGAAACAAAACATTCTCTTACGACCCCCTGTAAAACTAGTCCCGTCCGAATAGGGCTTTACTTTTAGTCATTATTTAAGTAGCACACATATTCTGAATGCCGTTGGCAGAATTCAAATGAGCCATTTTAATCTAAGATTTTTTTTTAGAACACTATTGAGAAAAAAAAAAATGTAAATATACCACCAGAACCAAGACTAGCAAAAAAGGTAGGTGGTTGAATTCTATTTTATTTAATAGTGTATAATATTTCAGCACACATCACACGTGTCTGGTAGAGTATAATCACAAGCAGCTGGACGTGTTTTTTCTTCATTTACTTCGAGACACTTGCGAGTGGCTTTATTAGTTGTCGGATTGTAAGGTTTTGCTGTCATTTAACCTTACATACACACACAAAAGAAGATATGTTCAGCAATTTTAGTAGGTTGTTTCCTTGACCTTTCTTTAAAAAGGATAAACACTGCACCAAGGTTGACCTACAGTGCTGTCCCCGTTACTGGCCACACACACATCATATTTTATATCATAGTAAAACCCTAGTGAACTGTTCTCATGCTAAGCTTCAGATACCTTTTGGCATTTTTCATAATAAAAAAGACATAATCATGATGTTTTTCATGCATGGGATATAGGGTGGTCATTATGGGATATTGGTACGTATTCGGTTCCCACAAGGACAGGCTCATGCACACACAATCCTGAAGTTGAGTAAGTCAAGCACAATCCCAGACCTTTATTTCTCTCCATCATGATTCCCTCTCATATCTCTATCCAAACAGACAGGAGCCTCTTATTATCATTGGTCCACTGCAGTTCCAGTGTGTATTTAATGTATGCTCAACTGTACCCTCGAACGAATTTTCACTCATATTTCACGAGCACATTACTCAAGCATCTGCCTTATTCGACATCCTGAAGCACCACTCATTCAGTTAATGAACCATGCAATCAATTCCCACAAAGGAGGAGGGAGCGCCAAGTAAAAAAAGATACAGTCACTGATAGTATCTGTGACCATTTTGGTCCAAGACTTCCTGTATCGCCCTGGCAAATGATGCTTCGATGGGTCACAAACCCTTCTGAGAAACACTGGGATCAATATGAGGCCATTGTGTTTGTTATGTGAGCTTCACACCTAATCCCAGAAGACATCAGAGCTGCCCATTGTCTCAGGAGCTTTGTATAGGTGCTCTTCGGGTAACAGAGATATCACTCACTCACTTGGACTCATGACCCCGGGTCAGTACTCTGTATGTGCGTGATGTATATTGCTGTCCATGCCGATTTTGCTGCTGGATATTGCATATGTTGGATAAAACTTGATGTTCATATTGCACAATGATGTATTCACTCTGAACTGAACAGATAAAAATATATTTCTACCACTAATCCCATAACTGATTAGATAAATGATACCGGTCTGCCATACCTTAGGGCACCATGTTCCTCAGTCTCTCTGAGACAGTCAGCTTACTTTTTTGCCCTTGGCATGTGCATTTCCCATTTCGTAAGTGTGTGTGTGCTGTGTGCATGCATGATTTATTCAGCAGATATGCAGCTGCTTTGGCCCCACTGCTTTTTATAGATAGTCTGAAGCCAATAAAGAAATGCAGGCACTGCAAGCCGGTCGCGAGGCAGTTAAAAGCACAGTCAATAAAAATGATGAGCTTTTGCAGAGCGGGAGTGGTCCTGTAAATGCCTCACCTTCTTCTTCTTCCACATTGATTTTTATTGTGCTCGATGCACCTGATTAATCGGCGGTGGCCCTTGAGCGGTTGGGGCCGGGAATAGCGGTGCAAAAGGTCTCCCAAAGCTCGGCCGCTCATTCAAGCAAGATCTTCGTGTGCTCTGTGAGAGACCCTATCAGGTTGGACTAAATGGCTTTGATATGAACTGTGTAGGTCAGGATGCTAGCACTAACAATCCCATCATCCATTTATCGAGACCAAGGGTTTTCAAACTGGGGTCCGGGGGCCGCAAGAGGGTGCTAGAGGGGAATTATTTAGTGTTGTCACAACCTCATTGTGTTAAACATTTAAATAATCTCTTATAGCATACAGAAGTATTATTTTTAAAATTTGGTATCTAAAGATTTTAAATTAAAATGATAATTACAGTCATTTTATTTTATAAATATACTTACATTTTTAACTGCATGAAATAAATCCCATATGGCTGATGAACAAAAAAATATATTTATTTCTAAGTGCTCATTGCCCCTTTTAAGATGCAAACATTTGTTTGTGTTTGATCTTACTTCTTAAATCACACTATTTGTTCATGTACGTAACATTTGCCATAATCTAATGCTCATTTAAAGCAATCTGTAAAACGTAATTTAAATAACACTGTTAAATGTAATCTTGGTAAAACCTTTACATATAGTACATTATAATGATGTGATGCCTAAATTTGCATGTACTGTAGCATTCAAAATCACTGATTTTAGTTTCAGTGTTTTGTAAAATTTTGAAACATTTATTTAGACAAAAAATAAGTAGTAGAAGAGTTTTTATATCAGACAGAATTTTAATGTCTTTTATATATTGTGTGTGATATGTGACAAAAAGAAGGGAATCATATTTGTAGGCGCTTGGTATCAAAAAGTTGCAAATGCTGAAAATAAAGAAGTCACCCCCAAGGGCCTAAGTCATCGACGACTTGTGAGGTTTTAGCAGGGATGAGAGGAAATCTAAATTGAAAATAACAGCAATGGTCTCTGGAGTGCTGCTGGCTTCCTGAGGGGAAAAATGCCTTCGTAATAGTAGCAAAAATGAAAGAAAGAAGCCAATTAGCACAGATGGGTGCCGGTAATCAAGAATAACAAATGGCTGAAATTAGCCAGCCCCCATTCATCTTTGTCTAAACATCTCTATTGTGCAGCAATCGCAGGTTGTACGGCCAGTGAATTTAGTCACATGCTTTAAAGAGATTCGACACCCGGAGGTGGCGACCCTGCTGGTTTCCCTCACAAAGCATGCATGCACACAAAACACAAACACGTACGTAAAAACTGCAGAGTGATTTATCTTTTGTGTTCATAAATGAATGGGTAGCTTTTATGTTTTCAGTGTTTTCTCCCTGGTTCTTTTAATGACCAGTGTTAAAGTAGCTCCATTTATTGACCTTCGCTGAAACCTCAGAGCGCGAAACGACCACCGTTAACAAGAATGCGGGGAGAGACAGGCTTTTAGATAAAAATGAGCGGATAAAGGGAAACTGGATCTTGCTTTCGCTCTCTCGCGCTCTCCCCCGGTGCACCACACTTCTCTGGCATCAGATCAGACACCATGTTCTTTTGGTAGATAAAGGGAAGCTCTTACTATTGTAGCAAACACACCATCTTTTGTGACTGGCAACACCCATATGGATGATTACAGACTTGCCCTCTACAAAGCCACTCTGCTGCAAAAGATCACAAAAATGTCTGTACGTCAAACCCGTTCTTGGCGTGACTTAAAAAATAAAAAAACTCTTTTGAATAAAAGCAAAAACACAGATTACTTAAATAGTAATTAAATCATCTACACTCACAAAACCATTGTTCCTGCAGAGTACAGTAACTATACACACAACTGTGGTGTCTGTATGATCATAGTGGCTTCAGGAAAAAAGGATGGCTACATCTTAACAGTTTATACATTCCCTGGAGATTGAACCCATGACCTTGTTACTAGTGCCATGTGCTACTGTTTATGTTACAGGGAAGCTTTTATATGGCAGGCCATGAACCTACACAGTTCCTGCCAAGATACTGTAATTGCAGACCCTTTTACCGGGATTCAGCCCTCTGTGATTAACACAGTTGTTATCCAACTTAGTCTGTGATTATGTATTTGTATATGTATATGTTTATCTAGATTTTTTTTTACTGAAAACTGACTGGAATATAAACTGAAGACGCATCAAATTATTGGTCTCTTGAACATTTTAACGTTTGCGTTGATTTCACATAAATTATTGGAAGTAATTTTTACCATTACAGATTTATCCAAAGCTTTTTGCGATATTTCATAAATGTCAATTAATTAACCAATGTTAAAGAATTATCTACTCAAGCATTAATGGCAAGCAAACCCCCAATAAACCTGAGAACTTGCAACACGTTCACACAGCAGCAAAATAAGGTTGTCAATACAGTATTTGAGTCCTTAATAATACAGTTACTTTCACACACAATTTGAGTATTTACGGGTGTGACAACCAGATGTCATGTGGCATGTGCTGAAACTAAAAAAAGGGCACCCCCCCATACATGCAGATTACATTGTGGATGATAAGTAAGGGATAATGTACAGGCAGCCGGTAGTTACTGCACAAATAAGCCCCGACAGACACAAAGCAGAGGGTCTTGTATTACGCCGAAGGGGCTTATTTCGCGATAACTACAGGCTGTCTGTACATTATCCCGCTTATTACACAGCTACTTGCCACATAAGGATAAAAACTGAACATGAATATGAATTTTAAATTAACATTTTCATCTTTCCGCGAAACTATATAGTATGCGATATTCAAACGTTAGTAAGACAATTTATAACATCTACATATGAATATATAATAACGGATGTATTTTAGTTATTTACAAGTATTAAATTGCACCTTATGTTGTCCAGTGTTTGTCACAAGATGGTGCTTAACAGTAATCTTTGTTGGAGCGGAGGGATTTTAAACATACAAGTAGTACCGGCTATGCGTTATTACTTTGGAGCGTAAGAAACTTCTTATAATATATTTTGCCTAGCTGACAAGGATCACTCGGATGCTTTGTGTCAAACTCAAATGCAGTTACACCGCGGGTTTTTGACAAGTAAATGTGTGCAAGTTGTCCATCATTAAAACGACGACATCACATTACGTCAACATCACATCGGTCTGGTGATGCATTATATGAACCTTTACAGACATACTAGTGTTTATTTCATAAAGACAACATTGCATTCAAACAACAAGATATTTTACCGTTACAAGACGAAGTTGTTCATCTGCTTCTTCTCTATGACTGTGACTTATGTGCGCTCAGGGGGAAGAGTTGTGAAGTTTGACTGACAATTTGAGCGGTTGTAAGAGATATGCTTTTTAATGCCTTAAATATTTGTTAAAATACTCCCCTTGCACGTTCATACAGACAGAGTTTAAAGACATTTTGCACAATTCTGAAACTATGTGAGTCGCCATTTGTTGTTGTCAATTGTAGAATCATGTTGAGGAAGTAAACCAATTGAGGACCAACATTGTTAAGGCCTTAGTAACCCTAAGCCTGACTTTCTAGGATAGACCATGTTTTTAGTTATTTTTATAATAGTAAAACCCTTGTAAATATTTATAAGAAAGAAAACTAATCAAAGTAAGCTTAATTTCCAAAAGGGGATCAGAGAAGCTGCTCGCCATTTGCCAGAATGGTTCTCTCCACAGTTGATATCACGTACAAAGGAGATGGGAAGCAGATGTTGTGCTTATCGCTCATGCTCAAGTTTGGCCGTGGGCATTTAAATTTCCAGTGTGATGAGTATACGAGTGTTTTTTTTGCTCGTGCCTCATTCAGAGAATGGCACAAACAGAGGAGCATTTGAATATTTCATTCCCCTTCCCCCCACAATGGCACGCCATTTTTCTCTGTGCCCACTACGGATGTGTCACTTCATATTACTCGTTCATTCTTCTATGTTCCTTTCTTCCTCCATATTCATGATCCTTTAGTTTCCACAGGATTCAAAAATGAAGGCACCAGAGGTTAATGTACTCCCTCTGTACACCATCACTGTTGAGGAGGTCCCATAAGATGCCTTTGTTTGGATCAGTAAATGTTTGAGAAGCAGCATTGTATTTCAGACTCTGGCGAAACTTGGAGTGCTCTGAAGTTGCAGTGCTCTGATGGAGTCACGTATTGAGGCCACAGTGGTTGTTTTAGAGCAGGTTGGCCTGTTCTATTAGTAGAAGGTGTTGTGGAGGTCGTCCTTGCTTTTGTGTGGGAAAGACGGACCCAATCCAAACAAGCGTCTTGCATGTGTAGGCATAATCAGAGAGCTGTGGGCGGACAAGGAGAAATCACTAGGTAGCCACTGTACAAGACTCTTTAGCTCTCGAGATTGTATTTGTCTTTGCATATGCAGGAATAAGAGATGGAGACGATTTGTTGGCTAATTATCGGATTTAAACCTGATGATCCTCAGTTTGAGTATCTAATACATGTGGATAATAATAAAACAGACGCTACACTGCAGTACAATGTTTTCTTGCATTTATAGGTATTTTCCCAAGCCAATTAAATGGTTAGTTCTTGGTAGTTAACACTTCAAAAAGGAAAAGTATTATCGGAATTGTCCATGCAGGTTGTGCATTATATCATACGTTTTCTGGATTCATTTAATAGGTTTGTGCGAAGAAAACACTCAAATTCAAGTCATTATTCACTGTTAATTTTACCCTCTGGTGAGCTATTAACCAATGCAACTGAATCATTCAGTAAGTTGATCTGAGTCAATGAGCTGAACCCAAGAATCACTTGGTCTAATTTGGGAACAAATAATTCAGATCTGTTTTCCAGTTCATTTGAAAGATCTGTCACAATGGAAAGATTCTTCACAAATTACTACTTCTGTCCTATATCTGCTTTCTCTTTTGAATTATAATTGGCTTTGGACAATTGGCCAGTGTGTAATGCAATGTAATTGTAACTATGAGACTTAACTGAACAAAGTATTGATCATATACAGTACTGTAACACTAAAGGACAAGAGAAAACATAATGGTCAGAGTGTAACATTCTGCTGTATTATTATTGTTTTTTTAATGCAATAGACAAAATGACTGGTGCCATCCTATTTATGTAAACGAGGAGTGGATTTTCAGCGCAACACTGCAGTTTAGTGAAGCTGTGCAATGTGGCAACAAGGCAGCTATAGTTAGATCTATGACTGGCTGACAGATTTTGTTGTGAGAAAAACAAATCAGGTTGATCCAAGTGCATGTCATACTTGCGTAAATCATGTTATGCATTTAAAAAAATGCATAAATGATGATGTGGGAGGGGCTTTTCTGCCCTATGCCTTTCTTGCATGTCATCCTGGTGTAAAACTGTGGTCAGTGTGCTCTGACTTGCAATTAACATCACCCCAGTGTTGGCTGTCTATCTGTCTCTCCCTCTATTGCCTGCTGTCTGTCTGCTGCTGGTCTGCAGTGGGCAGCGTCAGATTGTGTTGAAGAACTGACTCAACGATGAGATGAGATCTGTTACAGTGGGGTGGGGTTGAACCCCTCGCAGCATGGAGCACATAGCTAATCAAGAAACATGTTCTGACACAACAGTAACAATTAACCCTCATTAGGGTTTCTCTTCTCGGTCTAATCAGACACACATGCACTGATACAGATGTGTCACACACACACACACACACACACACACAAAAACAGGCTCAGTTGGTGGCATGTGTGAATCTGACTTTGATGCATTTCTAATTTGATCTCACAATATCCCACAATCCTTTGCGCACAGGCAATCCTTGCAACGATGACGCTGCCTTAAAATGGAGTTGGAAATCAAAAATACATCTGAATGCATAACATGCTGCAATAACTCATAGATGTTCTTGCAATAATACTGTAACATGTAATGCAACAATAAGACATTAATTACATTTAACAGCTTAAACCTCTGGCCTAGTGACCTCATAAATCTAAAAAGCCTAAACAGACATGTGGTGCTGGTCTAATCTGTTTAAATCAAGTGATAATATCTGTCATTCAAAGCTTGTTTGTGCCGTCTAACAGAAATAAAATTATTGCAGTCAACAAACACTATTTAAGAGGATTATGGCTCTAAATTCGTTCCAGCTGTCATCATCAAACACACAAAAACCTGAGCATGTACTAAAGCGAGAGAGATTTCCTTTCCAATATTTGCTATATCTCTCACATAATCTCCGTCACACAGCGCAAAGAGATATTAAACTATACAGCGGGACCATAAACAATGAACACATGGTCTATATACTGCTCTGCAGTGTGGAAACACAGATGGGAGTACAGTATGCGTTTCTCTCTTGAGTTGCCCATGTGCTGAGGTCACAGCTGTGTCTCTGATGTGACCTGGCTAACGCACGCAACAAGAAAACCAATGCAAGAAACCTGCCAAGGGGACGGTTAGTGTGAAAGATTTATGAACTTTTATTTTCAGAGAACTCTGTAGGGTTACAGCATAGCAATATATGCGTATTTGTGTGTGTGTGTGTGTATCGGCATTGGGGAAACTACTCCAACAACTTTATGAGTAGGCAAGCTTCAGTTTTTAAGTACAAAAAGTTAATAAATAAATAGCTACTTTAGCATCATATTTAGTCAAAAGTGGCTTACAAACGATGATCCTCACATGCAATTCTATTAGCGACACTCAAACAATCCTATTTAGGGACCACAAACTAAAAAAAACACACTTCAGTTAAATTGTGGCCATGTTGTACTAATTAATTCCCTTGTTAAATATACAACCTAGTCACAATTTAACTAAAACCACAAAACCAAATCAATAAGATGTGAGAACAAATAATTATTTCATGTTTATGGTATCTATTTTTCTTCTGCATGTCATGTGTGGGGTTTTGAAGAAAAAATACTGCATAGAGAACAGATTCAATACAAAACTTAATTCACACTTTTTTATTATTAAACACAAAGCATTCAAATTAAAAGATTTACTAGCATGAATAAAATTTTCCAGCGCTGATGTTAGTTAATTTTTAAATGCTAGAACTTGTAGTTAATCACTTCCCAACAATTCTGTATATGTGTCTGTGTTGGTTTTGGAGAAGGAAGTTATTTGGAAGTCAGCATGGAAGTGGGCTGCTGTGGCATGCCAAGAAACCCCGTAAAATTTTCATGGAGGTTCAATCATGCTGAGAGACGCAGTCATTACAGCTTGTTTTTAATTTCGTTATACCCATAAAAACTTTATGACAAAAAGATAGGAAGAGATACAATAAGTTTTGCACAGAGTGGTCTGGGTTTGCCAGCCAAGAGAGGTCAAAGATGTTGCACGCTCCGTGCTGAATAAATAATTCATCAGACTTTCCCCTGCGTCACTTTGGGTAACATCACAAGTGCATTTACACTCCATATATAACAAGTCTTCTGCAAATGATCATCTGTTCTGATATCTGAATTCGACCGTGCCGTGTCTGCAGGAGCGGAGGATGATATATTGTGAGCTGTAATTGGCACTTCAGTCAATGAAAGCTTTAGAGCAGGAGCTGAATTGACGTGGGCAATAAGAGGTGGGGTGGAAAAAAGTCCTCACGCAACCCGCTCTTGATTAGCATGTGAATGATGCGTGGCGATCTGGTGCTAACCTGTTAGCAGCGATATGTCATCAGCCTTACCTCAATAGGAGGGCCCATTTGCAGTGAATGAAGCCCATCTGCTGCCCAGGCCTGTTTGGAAACCTTTGCTTTTGTGGAGCGGCGCAGGCACTTAGCACGCAGAATATAGCTAATTGAATTCCTCCACAGTCTCAATTAGAAGGAAGAGTAATTAAAACAGATGTTTGTGCTTGTGTGTGTGCATATGTGGTGGGAACAACATTTATTCCCAAGGCGAAAACCGCATGCATCAAAATATATCTCAGCAGACGACCCAAATTTGTCTTTTTCCCATTCCACCCTGTATCTCTTTCAGATGCGGTTCTTTATCTGATACATGCATGCACTGCACACACAGGCAGCGAAGAACTCCAGATGTACATGTTATTCTCAGGGGGGTCTAGGGCCACTTATCCTGTGACCCCCTGACCCCTATATGTCACAGAGCCATTAGCTTTCCCATCAGCCCTTCTGTTATGGGGTGGCAAATTTCAGGCATGCAGAAGGAGCCAGAAAAACTATTGCCAGGAGGTGGAACGGCCCAGTCCAAACAGGTTCCGATTAATTCGTGCTACTTAAAAATGCTGTGCTCCTGTCTTTGCCATCTGGGCCTTGCAGCCTGGTTTCTCTGACGGGGTCAAAAAAGGAGTATACACA
>JAUMHQ010000076.1:15538276-15552941 GCA_032361165.1 Enteromius paludinosus
CACCTACATCTTGGATGCCCTGGGGGTAAGCAAATAAACATCTAATTTTCATTTTTGGGTGAACTATCCCTTTAAGAATTTCAAAATCCGTCTTACACATTCACGTGTAAAGGGACTATGGATGTTCTTGCATTCCCATCAGCCAATCAGCACTGGCAATTACCCCTTGTTTGGCTCTGTATGTCATGTTCTTATCATATGCAAATATTGCAAATTTGTAATCATGTTCCTCTAGCAGGTTCTGCGCCAGTAGAGCAGCTGCCATTGAAAGCAAAGGGAATGATAACGGATTGTTTTCTCCATTTATTATAGGCCTCCTTGGTTGGTTAGCAATGGATATGTTAAAACACCTGTTCAACACACCTGGTCCTTTTGTTCTGCAGACCACCAGCCTCATCATGTTCTAGTTGGCTCTCTTCTGTAGAGCTGTTGACTTCATGTCACCTGGTAAGTGAGTACACTGTTGGCTGACATTAGTTATCCATTTTAAATTGGGTTCAAATGATTGCACACACCTGGCCACTGTAGTAAATGACGCCAAATTTTCTCATTTAGAAATTATCTGTAGCTTTTAAAGTGGCGGGACAGAGATAAAGTTGTCAAGAGGCTGCCTAAGTGGTCTGATAGATCTGGGTGAGAATACTTATAAATTCTGAATCCATTCTTCAGCTGCATAAAGTGAGAAACAGAATTTTTGCAAGGTAATAATAATTATAATTGAGCTAAAGCAATTCTAAGGTATTGAGTATGGATTCCACAGTTGTAGGACTACATCTTGAGACCCTTAGCTCAAGGGGCTACAAAAAGCATGACTACATTGACAGGTATTGAAATTCAGTTACATATACTCATAATTGTTTTTTTGCAAGTTTATTTCGGCATGCAATACATTGTTGACTGTTTTTCTCCATTTGCTTAATGAAAAGATCACAACAAAACAATAATGCATATGCAACACACAGAACAGCAGTGTTTTGTTGCATGCACTTGCTTCACGAATCGTTTTAAGGTTTTAGCGACTCATTAATTAAGATTAAAATGCTGCCACCTACTGGCGGTTTAGTTTTTTAATAGTAGTTTAGTTTTTTTTAGTTTTTAATAGTTTTAATCTTATATTTTATAATATAAAGAATGTATTATGAAAGATGTGTTATGCCTGCATTTAATACAGTAAGGGGAAAATGCCCTTTAAATATGTCAAATAACTAAAAAACATTTAAGTGCAGTATTAATATAAAATGTAATTTCCCAATAAGAAAATTGTGGCCAGTGATAAATTTGGAAAACCACTAGCCACAGTGGCTGGCGAGCAAAAACCTTTGTCAAGCCCTGCCTATTATCTACAGTACATTATAAGTTTGAATGTTGAATTTCTAACCAGTGCATTTGTTTAAACATATAATATTATATTATAAAAACATAATAACAATCAACATTAATATTCAGGAAACACATTTATTCCCTTTTTTTTGGATGGGAAGGCTGAGGCAAAAGGCTGAGAACCACTTTTCTGGGGGAACCATATTAGGGCTGGGCGATATACTGAGAAGCTGAGCATTGAGTTCGCGGGTGATTCAGTGGCGCAGCTTCTCAGTGATCTACGGCTTTCTTTATAAGCTGGCGTTCCTTTTGAAAACAGGTGACGGAGATTTAACGCTAATCAAAGAACCGGCTTTATTGATGAGACGCGCATAATATATCGTACAATATATATATCGCCCAGCCCTAAACCATATACCAGTTGGGACACTGTCATTGAGATCAATGGGAATGTTAACAGATCGCTTCTCAAGACATTATAAGATCTCCAGATATTTTAGACCGCCTTGGGCTGACGACTGGAGGGTCACTGTGACAATGCAATACCTCCATTATGCAATACAAGAAAGAAGAAGAAAGCTCATGAATTTTCTCTACAGTTAATGCTTATGTCACTTGACATTACGAACAGAATACTGATGTGCTCTCCGTTCTGTCTACAGAAGGTATTCCTTATGGTGACTGACCTTTAGGAAGTTAGGGCTACCGTCTCTTGGTTTCCCTAAGGACAAAAACAAGGTTGTCACCGCTTTAATCTCTCTCTCTCAACCCTCCCTTGCTGTTTTCCTTTCTCTCTCTCATTTTCTTACTCTCTCTGTCTCATTGCTGTGTCTCATTCTTCCTCGTGGGGTGATGGGTCTTGTCACACTGTCCATGTTTGCTGGAGACAAAATGAAGAGAAATACGCACAAGTGAGACTAAGAACACACTGTTCCTCCTCTCGTTTCTCTCCAATGGAGAATTTCATTATTCTATGTCCATTCTCCCAGTTCCAGTATAGATCTTTATCAGGCAGGAAATGGTTTTGGGTGGGTGGGGTGTATTTATAGTTGGTGCTGGGTGAATGTTTTCCTTTGAGGAAATGCAGGACTCAGTGGAGCTGCGATATCACCTGAGCTGACACCGATTCTTATCGGACCGTCTCTCGTTGGCTCTCTTACTCTTGATCTGGCTCTCTTGAAGTCTTTAGACTTCAGATTTAAACCATATTTATCCACATTTCTGATTTCAGACTATTGCTCTTTGGAACGTGTCTCTTTATACACTTAAAATTTTGCATTAAATATATGCATGTGATTACAAACAGTTTTACAAACGAGTCACACAAACAGTTCTCTTTCTCGTACTGTGCGTAACATCAAAAAGCCAGTTTTATTTTTGTGATCACAACATTTGGAAATTTAAACACTGCTGTTTAAAATGTAGCATTGGATTCTTCTAAAACATTGGTTCATTTGGACATTTGATTTAAATTATTTGCATCATAAAACAATTCATCAGTTCATTTCAGCATTTTATATGTCTACAAAAGCATAGGATTCATTCTCATTAACATATCTAAATTGCGACCTATGCTCTCAACCTCAAATGCAGACATGTTAATTCATGCGTTTATGACCTCGAGGCTAGACTATTATAATGCTTTTTTGTGTAGTTGTTCTGCACGCTTGATAAATAGACTACAGCTGGTTCAAAATGCAGCAGCTAGAGTCAGGAAGTATGAGTTAGCCTTATATTAGCCCGGTTCTGTCAACACTGCACTGGCTCCCTATCAAACATATCGTATAGATTTAAAAATCTTGCTTATTACTTAGAAAGCCCTAAATGGCTTAGCTCCTCAGTACTTGAGCGAGCTCTTTACACATTATAGTCCTCCACATCTGCTGCATTCTCAAAACTTTGGCCATTTGATAATACCTACAATATAAAAATCTACTGCGGGTGGCAGATCTTTTCCCTATTTAGCACCCAAACTCTGGAACAATTTACCTAATACTGTTCAGGAGGCAGGCACACTCTGTCAGTTTAATCTAGATTAATCTGACGTGCTTCATTTTGAACTGGAAATTAGGCGGAGATGAGGAGAACTGGTTTCTCCCAAGGTTTTTTTTTTCTCCACTCTCTCATGGAATGGGGTTTTGGTTCCTTTTTGCACTGTTGCCTCTGTCTTGCTTAGTTGGGGGCACCTAATTTCTAGTGATTATCGTCTCTGCATTTGATAAATAAATAGTTTAATCTCATCATTATACATTACCATCACTCTATTCTCCTATTTGATCATGTTCAATGCTTTGCTACAATCTGTATTGTTAAAAGCACTATATAAATAAAAGTGATTGATTGATTGATGAATTGATTCATTTGGACTTGCTTCATAAAACAATTCACCAGTTTAGTTCATTAGCATTTTACACCATCTTTTTAGTACAAACAAATCAACCAAACTGTCCATTCTTTCATACATCATTAAATTAATTCATGTGATTTGATTCATTCAACGATTCATTTAATTGCACAATGAGTTTAAACTTAATTATTAGAATTTTGACCTGTTAATTAAATCAGTTAAACGGTTTAAAGGGTCATTTTATTTCTTTATTTATTTCAGTATTTTACCTACTCATATAAAATCGCATTTTACTGGCCACATTCACACAGCAGCAGAACACAGTTGTTGAGTCCTAATACAGGGAGTGCCAACCGCGTTCTGTAACGGAACTCACCTGGAAACATTCAGAACTAACAACTGCGCTCTCGGAGCACACGTGCTGTGTGAACAGAACAGGACACGTCATTCACTGCTGAAGAGAGCAGCTTTGCTGCACAAATGCGCATCCACCAGGTGTTTTTATGTGTGTTTTGGGTAACTTATATTGATGGAGAAATGAGCTGCGTGTCATCTGAATGTTTTATTAGAATCCGGTCAGTTTTAAGTTTTGTGGACGATGCCATGGTTGATATTAATTGGGTCACTGTTGCTAACTTTTTTTTTTTTTATCTGCAGGAAACAAATATTACTATTTTGAACGGGTCACAGGCGCTTATCCTTTCTAATTGAATTAAATTCTCATTTAAAATAATGTTGTTAGTTAACGGTTAATAATCGGTTAACGAGCGTTGGTTGTCGGTTACGAGAAATAACCGAAATGCTTGGACCACAGCTTCCAGAATACTGGCCAGTGGGAAAGTATAGAGAAATAGAGAGTTCACAACCACAAAATGAAGTCACAGACAGAGCAAGAGGAGCTCTCTTTTTGTTTGTGTGCATGCCGATTTTGTCTCTCTGAACAAACAGCCCATGCAGAGTTACAGTGAATCAGCCAGTGCCAATATCTATTTGTCTCCGTTCAATGGACCACAGAGATGGAGAAGATTCACTGCACACGAGCACATGCAGTTCTTGTCAGCTGACGACTGGTGGCACTGCATTATCAGCCAAAAGCCTCGGGTAAGCCAACCTGTGTGCCGATAGACAACAAACACAGTGCTTGCGAACATACTCGCACAGAAACACACACACACCAAATGATTAGTATGCAGGTGCACAAGCTCGCAGCCACAAATGTACACTGATAAACCAGTCCGATTCAATATAAGAAAACATGCAAGATGTTCCTTCTCAAATGGAGGCTGTATTAGAGCCACAGCAACAGCCTGGAGAGATTTCAGGCACTGGGGTTATAATGCGGGACAGTGGGCTCACTGTGGAGGCAAGATCCGCAGGAGGTTATTTGTCTTCTGTTAACCCCTTACGCGCCAAGACAGCTGCGTCTTGCTGAGAAATAAGATCTTAAAATGTTTGAATAAATCAAATTGACCTTGAAATTTGCTGATGCATTGAAAACAGCTCAGTGGGAGAACGGCGCATAAACACAGATGATCATGGGGCCAACGCTCACGAACTGTGAAACGTCAATCAGGAAACGGTTGAGTTTTTGAAACTTTTTTGAATGCATGAATGAAAATGGGGCATTATAATTGCTTCTGATTATGCAGTTTCGCGCAGGGAGGGCGTGCATGTGCGTGAGCGTACGATGGAAAGGTGAAAGAGCTTATAAATGTCACATTTGACAAGATTACTGGCGTATTATTCATTCCTTTACGCATCTGATAGACTCGTAGTATGCACACTTACAGCATAAATGAGCCAGATATAAATACATGGTATCAAATGTAGGGCTAGTATTGCATTGGCTTTTGTTATTTCCTGCTGCCGTTAATAATCTTTTTACACACATAGTTAAAATAGCAGGAACAAATTTCAGGGTTTGAGCACCATGGCACCTACTATGACTATGGTTATGTACTATACATTACAAAAACGTAATTAAATGTAATTACTGCACACAAACAATTTTCAAAGGACCAGCATATTTAAGACTCATTGTATTCAAGAAAATACCCTTGATATCAATACCAGTATGTTAGCTGTCTATTTTTTGTGCACAGAATTTTTTTTTTTTAACTAAAGCATGCCAGAAAGGTTTAGTCTGCTGCTTTGTCCAAAACTAGCATTTGTTGATTTGTAGTCACATTTGAAATAGAATCGTACAATTTGTTTCGGCAACACTTTATTTTACGGTTACACCTACAGTATTAGTTACTTATTAGCATGCATTTTACTAGAATATTAGCCATTTATTAGTAATTAAGCACATATTAATGCCATGCTCCACATGACCTTATTCTACATCCCTAATCCTATCCAATACCTAAACTTAGTATTATAATAGCAGCAAATTAAGAATTTTTTTAAAGAAATTCGTAGTTAATTGTTAACAAATGTTATTCTGAAGTGTTACGGTTTTTTCCCTGCATCAGACTGTACAAATAAATGGTGCCATCTGCAGGTGCAGTTCTTTCTTCAAGAATTTCCTCTGTGACTTACTTAAAGTTGATTTTAATAACAATAATTGAGTGTCATCATACTTTTGGAATTAAAATACGTTTACAAAACACGTTTCAGAACATTTAGAATGGTGGAATGGTGAAATACTGAATGAATGTAACCTTTTCCCCACGTGCCACAACTGAATCAAATCAGGTTTAGCCTTCCAAACTGCTTCAGTGTTGGCTTTTTCTCTCCCTAGGGGCTGCGTGTGTATCATCTTCAAACAAACGGTTCACCTTTGTAAAAACACCGCGGTGTGCCTGCGGCCTCAAATCCTATTAAATCTCCCTCTCTCTTTCTCCAGCAAGTTGACAGGAGTGTGTGAATATGGAGAGAGTGGGAGTGGCAGCTGCATTCAACTCTTCCCCGGAGCGCTGCACATTTCTGGGGAGTGAAGGGTGTGGAGTCGAGGGAGGGGGGCGGTTATGTTTGGAAGAGACAATTAGCATAATCCTACCAAGCGGAGACTGGCGTGTCTGTTGTTTTCTTCAGTCTGGCTTATTTGGAGTCAAAGGTAATGTTTATTGGTGTGCAGACTTCAAAAATGAGACACAAGGTCAAATGGTTAAAACTGGTGTGGAAATAAGAATTTGGCTTTTTAAATGTCATTTTATTATATTATATTTATTTTTGTAATTCCATACATTATGTTTGTGTGTAAAAGTATATGCTTGCCATTGCATTTATTTGACCGAAAACATTAAAAATGACAGTATTATTGTGAAATAATAGTAGAATTCAAGAGAACATACAAAAATATAAAACAATTATAAGAACACTAGTATTTTGACCAGCTAAAAATGGTTTGCTGTATGTTCCATTTGGAATATAAGTTTACACTTCCAAACATATTTGCCATTGAGATTTTTGTTTGCACACAAACTCTGACAATAGCCAGTGATCCATACAGAGATCTGATCTCATCATCATCCAGTCTGCCAGGAATGACATGAAGAAACAGAACAAATGGAGACAGACTCAATCCAGAGGAACAGTGGCAATTTCTTCAAGATGCTTCAAGAGACCTACCTGCAAAGCTACCTGAAAAATTATGCGCAAACGCACTGCTTAAATGCTATAAACGCAAAGGATGGTCACACCATCACCATGGTCAAACCAGTGCAAAATATGGGTAATAAAAATGGAAGTTGCAATCAGAGAAGTAACCATGGCTCTTGTTTTATACATCATAAATGACTTGCACTTCAGATAGCACAGATGTGCACTAGTGTGAGACAGTTCTGGGAGGGAATTAAACCAAAACGTTTTTATGACAGACTTTGGCTCAGGCATTTCAGAATGATCAAACCAACATTTCAGATGCCTTGGAAAAAATGTGGTCTGTTGCAGTGTTGCCAATTGCTTTCAATTGAAAGTAGCTAAAACTGGTAACTAAACGTCACTAGATGACCTTAGAATTGCAAATTCACTGATCTGTATATCGATGAAAAGTTCAGTGGACAAGATGAACAATTAGATAAGGTTTGTCCAGGAGGTTGCTATATTTGTCCCTAAACTTATGAAAAAAAGTCTCAAAAGGGGTGGGAAAGTCACTAAATCTAGCGACATAGTAGCTAATTTGGCAACACTGGTCTGCTGGTTAGTCCATTTTTTTAAATTATAACCATGGTTGAGACAAAACATATTTTAGAAACCCACTTCTTCTCAGTTTAAAAATGTATCCACCTAAATTAAGCGGTTAAGTTTTTTAAAGCATGATTTTATAATTTGTGTGTAACTTGGTGTTTCCTTGCAGCATTGTTTTATGCAAAAATAGATGGATGGAATCACAGCTATTGTCACATTACCCATCATCATTCTACTATGGTTGCTGATATTTCCATTAAGTGAATGAAATATACATGCATACACTTAGTATATACAATGCCTTAAAAAAATTAAGGGAACACTTAAACAACCAAGTTAATCACACTTCTGTGAAATCAAACTGCCCACTTAGGAAGTTACACTGATTGATAATCAATTGCACATGCTGTTGTGCAAATGGAACAGATAACAGGTGGAAATTATAGGCAATTAGCAAGACATCCCCAAATAAGCGAGTGGTTCTGCAGGTGGTGACCACAGACCACTTCTCAATTCCTCTAGTGGTAGCATGAGACGGAGTCTACAACCCACAGGATGGCATATCAAGGCAAGCTGTGGCAAGAACGTTTGCTGTGTCTGTCAGTGTAGTGTCCAGATCATGAAGGCGCTACCAGGAGACAGGCCAGTACATCAGGAGACGTGGAGGAGGCGGTAGGAGGGCAACAACCCAGAAGCAGGACCGCTACCTCCGCCTTTGTGCAGGGAGAAACAGCAGGAGCACTGCCAGAGCTCTGCAAAATTACCTCCAGCAGGCCACAAATGTGCATGTGTCTGCTCAAATGTTCAGAAACAGACTCCATGAGGGTGGAATGAGGGTGTCCACAGGTGGGGGTTTTGCTTACAGCGCAACACTGTGCAGGATGTTTGGCATTTGCCAGAGAACGTCAAGGTTATGAACGTAACCCACGTTCCTTGAAGGAGGGAACGGAGATGTTACATATGGGAACTCGCCAGGGAGACCAATTGCCTTGAGTAGAAGAGGGCACGAGCGGAATGCACATGCAGGTTTTCGCTGAAGAGCCGAGCCAGCGACAGCGAGACCCAAGAGCAGGTGAAAGTGTAACGTCAAACGTGGGTTACGTTCGTAACCCAGACGTTACCCTTTCAGTCGAATCACTTCGACGTTACATATGGGAACACCCATGGAACAGGCCACAACTCTAAGGTCGGTTTACGTGGAGATCCCCTGACAACTGGCGAGACTTTTTTAGCTTTTCCAGTTCGTTAGCAGGGAATCTGCACGTAACCTTCCCAACCCTCTGTGGCCCAAGAAGGGGGGCAGACAGAGTTGCTTTCAGTGGTGCTGAAGCAGGTGGTTGAGGGCGGAGCACATGAAAAAGCACAAGTTTCTACATGTGGAATAAAGAATACAATATATCGATACGAATATGGCTATAATTGAAGGGTAACACAGCCTTCTGGTTGACTGTAGAGATTTTGTTGCCACACCTACTGGGCGAAGGAGATCCAGAGCAGCTGAAGCTACTCCGCTCTAGTCCGACTGCGGGGCAGGGAGGACTCAGGTTACACACAGTTAAGGGAACACTGAGATATATTAAGCGTGGGTCCCGTGGGAGCGGGACTCTCGCTCACCTGCTGTCCTGATCAAGGACGCAAGAAGACACAGCCTCTACGCGGAGGTTGTAAAACCTGGCTAAGGTGTTAGGTGTTGCCCAACCCTACAGATATCTGCTAGAGAGGCGCCATGAGCCAGCGCATAGAACGAGGCGACACTCCTTGTTGAGTGAGCTCTCAGTCCTAAGGGGCAAGGCTCTCCCTGGTATAAATAAGCCAGGGAGATGGCTTCTACCACCCAGTGAGCCAACCTCTGTTTGGTGACAGCATTCCCTTTCTGCTGTCCACCATAGCTGCTGGGAGCGTCTGAAGCTCTGAGTGCGGTCTGTGCGCGTACAGGACACAACAACTCTAAGGCTGGGTCTGCCTCCTCCCAGGGCAGAGCTTTGCAGGTTCACCACCTGGGCCGAACTGTAGGCACTCTTCATCGACAGAGAAGGCTTGTAGATCCCCTACCCTCTTCATAGAGGCCAGCGCAATGAGAAGCGCTGTTTTCAGCGTCCAATATTTTATATCTGCAGACTGAAGTGGCTCGAAGGGAGCTAACCGCAGGCCATTTAAGGCGACGGCGAGGTCTCAAGAGGTGTGGTCTCGGGGGATTAACCCGACGCGTACCCCTAAGGAATTGGATGATGATTTGGTGCTTCCCGAGGGACGCACCCTCCACTGCGTCATGATATGCGGCTATGGCAGCAACATACACTTTACGAGTCGAAGGGGACAGCCTGTGCTCCAACTTCTCTTGCAGGAAGGAAAGCACAACTGCGATCATGCAGCTCTGTGGGTCCTCTCCGCAAGAAGAACACCAGTCGACGAACAGACCAGAGATCAGAGATCTCTGAGCATAAGCCTGCCTCGTAGAGGGAGCTCGTGCTTGAGAGATGGTATCTACAGTACGACAGCACTGGAGAGGCTGTAGGAGTCTGCCGCATCCCGTCCAGGAGCCAGACGTGCAGGTTCCAGAGACTGGGACGCGGGTGCCATATGGTGCCCAACCCCTGACAAAGAAGGTCCTTCCTCCAGGGGATTTTCCAGGGAGGGGCTGCCATGAGGAACATGAGGTCTGCAAACCAAGTCCGGGAGGGCCAGTGAGGCGCTGCCAGCAGGACTTGTTCCTTGTCCTCCCTGATATTGCACAGGGTCTGTGCAAGGAGGCTCACTGGGGGAAAGGCGTACTTGAGCCCTGGAGGCCAGCTGCATGCCAGTGCATCCCTGCCGAGTGCCCTGGGGGACTCGTGGAGGGAATAAACCAGCGGACAATGGGTCGACTCAGGGGAAGCAAAGAGATCGATCTTGGCCTCTCCGAAGTGACTCCATATCAGCTGGACTACCTGGGGGTGGAGCCGCCATTCTCCAGGGTGGGTGGACTGCCGTGAGAGCTGGTCGGCTGCATGGTTGAGTACCCCTGGAACATGAATAGCGTGCAGTGATTTCAGCCGCTTGTGACTCCACAGGAGCAGATGGCGGGCGAGCTGTGACATACGGCGGGAGCATAGACCACCTTGTTTGTTGATGTATGCAACGGCCGCAATGTTGTCTGTCTGGACTAACACATGCTTGTGACGCAACATCGGAAGAAAATGACGCAGGGCCGGAAGCACTGCCATCAGCTCGAGGCAATTGATATGCCAAAGCAGTCGGACGCCTGTCCAGGGACCCGAGGCTGCTTGCCCGTTGCATGCAGCACCCCAGCCCGTGGAGGAGGCATCCGTGTGGACTACGGGTGGGCACTCCCACCCGTAGGAAAGCAGGGTTGGACCACGGGCTGAATAAGCGACGACACTCCGTGGAAATGCCAATCCGAAGTGTGCCACGGTGCCATGCCCATCTCGGGACCCGATTGTGTAACCATCACTGAAGCGGTCTCATATGTAACAAGCCCAGTGGCGTGACAGCGGCTTCAGCTGCCATATGCCCCAGGAGTCTCTGAAAAGT
Organism: Enteromius paludinosus; assembly: GCA_032361165.1. NCBI lineage: Eukaryota > Metazoa > Chordata > Actinopteri > Cypriniformes > Cyprinidae > Enteromius > Enteromius paludinosus. The sequence goes on from JAUMHQ010000076.1 coordinate 15,549,606, forward strand.
TTTTAGAGGAACGGCTGTTTTGTGCCTGAACGTATCTAGGCATTTCAGCATGGCCTGCGTGCGCTCGCTGGTGAGGCGGGCGGTCATTTCGATTGAGTCCAGCTCCATACCGAGATAAGAGATCCTCTGCAGTGGGGAGAGTTTGCTCTTCTCTCGGTTGACCTTAAGACCCAGATGGCCAAGGTGCCGAAGCACTATGTCCCTGTGCTTGCACAACAAATCCTTCGAGTGAGCTATTATCAGACAGTCGTTGAGATGCGGATGCCCATCTGCCACAGCGGGGAGAGGGCACTTTCCTCGACCTTCGTGAAGACGCAGGGAAAGAGGGACAGGCCAAACCCGACCCTGGAACGCAAACCGCAGAAGGGGTCTGTGTCGAGGCAGAATCGAAACATGAAATTACGCGTCCTTCAGGTTGATGGCTGCGAATCAATCCCGGCTCCGAATGCATGTCAGTATGCGCTTCGGTGTGAGCATTTTGAATGGCATCTTGAGAAGAGCTCTCTCGGCGGCCGGCACTTGCGTCAGGCTCAGCCATTGAAGTCACTCCTGGACCACCGTGGTGGACATCACCTGGACAAGGGCACGCGCCGCGACCTTCATCGTCCGAAGAGCGAGGTCAGTCGCAGCGTGGAGTTACTGCATTGCCCCCTGGTCTGGCCCACTCTCGTGCAGGATCTGCAACACTTAAGCCTGGTAGACCTGGAGCATTGTAAGTGCATGAGCGGCAGTGGCAGTCTGCCCAACGGCGTAGTAGACCTCGCCGCCAAGAGCGGACGATAGTCTACACGCTTTGGACGGGAGACGTGGCTGATCACCACAGGCGGAGGCGCCGCACGGGCATTAGTTCACCGCAACAGCGTGCTCCACCTGAGGGACCACCGCATACCCCCTGGCTGCACCGCTATCGACAGTGGCGAGGGGCGAATAGTATTTGCTTACCCCCAGGGCATCCAAGATGTAGGTGACTTTGTTTTCTCAGCTGAACACAGACGAAGATTTTTAACTTTAACCGTGGCGGTCTGGTACTCATTTAATGGAAGTGGATGGGCACCAAACCTTTCAAAGTAAAACAAAAACATGCACTGACAAATCCAAATTACACCCTGTGGCTCGTGACGATACATTGATGTCTTAAGACACGACACGATCGGTTTTTGTGAGATCACTTCCGGCATTTGCGTATCCTACGCCAAAACGGTTTGGACATGGTTGTCCATCAGAGGTAAAAATGATATAAATACTGTTTTCACAAAAACCGATCGTTTCGTGTCTGAAGACATCAATGTATCGTCACGAGCCACAGAAACAAATTCACCTACATCTTGTCCTGGGGGTAAGCAAATAAACATAAAATTTTCTTTTTTGGGTGAAATATCCCTTTAAGAAACTTGCTTCTCAACTGATACTTCCAATTTTTTATTATTATGATGTTGTTTCCCAATTTGCATCAAAATTAGATCTTGTACCACTTAACAAGGTATATAATAGACTTTGTAGATGTTTTGGGATGTTCTTTTTGTACTCACCATTGTACAATGTATGATGCAAAATTATTAAATTATCAAGTTAGACATACATCTGTATCTCTCGCTATATCCTTCTCTCTCTCTCTCTCTCTCTTTCTATATATATATATATATATTAGTATATTGATACAGATAGATAGAAGGAAAAATTTTATTCTTGCACTGAGAGAAAAGTTTTATTGGCTACATCCCGGTTAAGTGAGGTCAGATTTAGGAGGCAAATGGCTAGGTGTGGGGCCTTAAGGGAGTCATTGAACACTACACTGAGTGTAAAGAACTCTTTATTAAACTCTCTGCTGAAATGCTTTTATTCAGAGATGAGAATCGATATTTCATCTCCTCAAAGAATTTAAACTGGTAAATAAATCAAAATACACAAGGCGTGGAGGGGCAACCTGCCAGAAATTTGCAAAATGTTTACCGAGGGATTTGTTTTGATAGAGCATGACCTGTGCTGTTGTGTACAGTCATTAAATCTCGGATAAGGGTTCTGAATTATTAATCAATTATTTTGAGAGACTTGCATGAAAATGTGGCAATCTTTGTGTCAGAACAGGAGCTTTGTTTTAAGATGGGCGGGGGAAAAGTATTTTTAAAATCAATGATATTATACGTTTAAATGCATGTTTTTAAATGTCAGCCTTGAGTCATTTTGAGAGGAAAAAAAATTCACAAAGCTATTCATGAGCTGAGATTGGTTTCAATTATCAGCAAGTGAATGAAAAACTCCTTCATGAGGAACACAAACTATTATCTGCTTCAAATATCAGGAGGCAGAGAACATTTTTGGCAAATTATACTTCTTCAGCGGAACCATGTTTATTCAAATTTCGAGTTTATTCGCTTGCTTTGTATCTTGTGACAACAGGTGAGCGCCATTTTTTTGCCCATCAACCAGCATCCCAGAGGTTTTCAACTGAATTTTTTTTTCTTTTTCTTCAGTTGTGTATGGTGTCTTGTTGTGTGTATTGTTTTTGGTTGAAGGAGTCAGTTAGACCTCTGAGAGGGGTGAGTGAGTTACTGTTTCAGCTGCTATTTGTTGATGGAGTGCCGTAATTTGTATGCCTCTTTTCACAGCTTTTTTATTGCCATTGATTTTTGGTTGTCCCCTCTGCCAGTCCTCAAGGGAGATGTGGAAGCAGAGAAAATGTCTGTTTTCCAGTAAACAAAGGATTTTCTCTGTCCATAGAGAGAAGGAAAGAAAAACAAGGACTATGACATGACAGCGATACTTCAATGTAAAACCACAACCTGTGAGTGTTCAAAGTAACACATTCTGTATGTCATTAAAATTTATAGCAACTGAAGCTTTGAAGCATCAAAAAGGGTGTAAAACCTCCATAAAAAATATCTGTACAACTCATAAACTGTATTCCGAGTCTTCCAAAACAAAACAGTCTTTTTGTTTGATGACAAATTTGTTGTTATTTACTGAACATTTTCCCCTCCGGTAACCTGTTGTAGCATTGTAATTGGATCACTAAGTCTGAAAGATTTTGGTTATAATAATAAAAGTTCAAAGGCTTTTAATTTCAAGCTTTTGCTGTCTTGGCAAATCTGAGCAGTGCTCTCTTCTGAAACATAAGAGACAAATGTGAGATTACCGGAGCCTGTTCTTAGGGGAAAATCCCTGTTTGCTCTGCACTGTCCATATTTTGGATCCAAAAGTTGCAACAGAATAAAACCACCAAAAAAAGATTCATATGACACTATATTCAAAGTCTTCTGAATAGGGCTGCACGATTAACCTTTATCGAATCGATATCGAGGTTTTAACTCCCGCGATTACCTAACCTCAGGAGTCTGA
>JAUMHQ010000076.1:15577114-15589725 GCA_032361165.1 Enteromius paludinosus
CTCGTCTAGCCTCTGAAGGAAGTGACTTGGGAGGACCAGTCCTGCTAAGGATGTATCCTTGACATTGAGAAACACCCCCGTTTCTCCCAGTTGACACGGCAACACATAACCGAAGTTATCACAAATCTCCACTCCACTCCACAAAGTTTTTAGAAATAATCGTTTTCTGTGATAAAAACAGGGTTTTCATGTAAATGAGAGGCCAAACCGTAGGGAAATATATGCGTCTTCCCTTCGTGTAAACGGGGCCTAAATTATATCTAAATTATATCCAAAATAAATTTATAAGCCTCCCATCGTGAGTGAAAAAAGAAAAAAAAAAACATTTAACAATGGCACGGCGACCAGGGCAAAACATGCTGCTTACCTTTACTTTGTGTTAAACCTCTCCAGCAGCATTGCACTCTCCTTTCTTTTGGATCATAGTTGTCATTATCGAACATAAATTACCCTTAAAAATATATGAACTTTTAATTAATCGAATCTCCTAGCAAGACAAAGTTGTGTTTGTTCTTGTATGAACGTGTTTTTGAATCATTTAAGTGAACGATTCGATTACTCATATGACTTGAGACAAGGAACATGATTCATTTTTGAACGAATCGAATGCGTAAATGATTCAGTGATTCACTCTTAAGGACAGTCATTTGTCGCCATCTATAGGTGCTTACATGTTAGATTTAGTAAGAATAATGTTTATATCAGTATTTTATAATTCAAGAATTTCTGAAAGAACATAAAATTCTTCCAAACTACCAACAGATCCATTAAACATATTTAGCAGATATTTCTGCTAAATAAACATCCTTTGAGGACAGTCTACTATAATATGTTCTGTTAACATAATAGGAGGGACTGTCTGGGAGGTTTAATCCTGGTGTAAAATGGTGAATAAGAGGATAAGGAATGGTGGAGTGACCTCCGTGTGGGTTGCGTGAAGAGCCTGCCTGAGAGGCATTCATGGCCACATTATTTCAGATGTTGAGCATCGTGATGATGGGGGCACATATGCGAACACCTCTCATGTATGGAAATATTCTGAAGAGGAGAATGCTGAGGGTGCTAAAGAATGTCTTATCTCTTATAGCCAGTGACTCACAGGTTACTGAAAACTAAAACGATGCAAAATAGCTCTTATGACTGAGAATAAAGAATGATCCAGAGAGACTCACGAGTCGAGGCAGTTATTTGACTCTGAATCAGCTATCATAGTTGCCATGGTGAAATGCTGGTACCAGTTCTTAAAAAACTCTTGTTTCAAAATCTAGTGAGCTGTCTTTCTGCCTACTCCCTACATGGGCGGCTGCCTTTTAAGACAGCCTTACATGTGACTTATTTGGAAGTCTGTGTACATAGATATCAAATAAATGTATTCATTTATTTGATCTACATAGTTGTATAATTTTTATTATTATTCATATTTTTAAAGAATTTAATAATAATAATAGTAATAATAATAATTGTTTATTTTTAGATAAAATATACAAAAATAGATTCTTTTTAAATTTACTTTTAATTTACTTAATTTTAATTAATCAATGATAACAAAGATGATGATGTTTAAATGAATAAATGAATGAGTGAATGAATAAAAAATAAAATAAATATATTTTTATTTCTTCATTTGATTTATTATTAGTGTTAAGAAGGATGAATATTACTATTGTTGTTGTTGTTATTAATGTTTGTAAAAATGAATAAATTATAATAATAAATAATAGGTGATATTTAAATAAGATTTCAATGCATTTAGTACTACCACTACTACTACTAATAATAATTATATTATTATTAATTATATATATAATTACTCACTATATATATATATATATAATTACTATTAGTTGATATTTATTTTGCTGTCTTACTACAGTATCTTGAATGATTTTTTCTCTCAGAGTTCTTTGCAATACATTCTTGCTTTATTTCTTTTTTTCTTTTTCTATTATTATTATTTTTAAGATGATGATTGTTTTGATTGAATGAAGGATTTTAAAACAGTTATTGCACAAATTATTATTCCTGTACTTTTTTCTCTCTTAGCTCTTTGTTATGCATTCTGGGATTATTTAATACATGTGCTACTGCCTTACAATATGGATAAACAATGAGGTATCTTAGGAGGTGGCATAGTTCACTTGCCTTTCTTTGAACAGCACAGTGTAAGCACACCTATGATGCTCTACAATGCAGGAAAGTCTCTCTTTTCAGGTGGGCTGAATAAGAAATGATTAATCCTGCTAAGATGCTGCAGACAATAGACATGATCAATATGCCTCTTCATTGGTCTGGCTGGAGCTCTTCACAGAGTATTGAACCCATCTGTGCGTTTTTCTTCCCTCTTCAGCTATGGCATTTCCCTCTCACCTGTCAGCCACTGTCTCTGATCAATTGGGCTGCATGTCTGTCAGTTGTGTTCACTTGCATTCATGTATACAGACGTATACAATAAACCCCATAGTCTGACATCAAGATCTCATATATTTCTGTTTAAGCTATATACAGCAATACATGGAATCCTGTGAGGCATATAATACTTGCCATACTTGTTGCTTCAACCAGATCTGAAACCAGAAAGCTGTGATTGCTGAATATGACTTAGCGTATTATTGCCCAGACGCTGGGTTCTCATTGGAAGCTTTTCTTCTGCAGGTCCCAGTGAAATATTCAGCGTTGTACAAGGAGAGGTTATTCTCTGAGTAGTGCTGATAGGTCAATGGCACTCACAGACCCATTTGCATTTAACACTGAACGCCGTGACCTTACGTGATGTCTGAGAGGCAAAAGACCATGGCCAGAGTGACTGAGTCTAACTAAAAGATTAAAATAGATATCCCTCTAGACTGCTATACTGAGCTAAATAAAAGAAAATAAGGCAACATAAAAGAAAATGCTACTTATTATTTTTAATGGGGAAAAATTTACATTTCCTGAAACAGATCAACATAGACCTGAACAAATCAGTCATATTGGCTTGCTATTGTTTAAGGAAATTATAATATTTTATTTTTATCATTATTAATTTGTTGTGGAATATTGTTTTGTGGGATTAACCAACTCACATCAACACAGCAGGTATAAAATAAGATTAGGTACAATTCAAAACTTTCTTGATCTCTAATTGTGCAAGATACACCCATAAAAATAATAGTAAATAAATAATAATGAGACTTAATCTAAGGATTTAAAAAATTGAATATATAAATGAAATATAATAAAGTTAAAAAGTAAATAGGTGATTAATTATTGCTTTAATTATTTTTATCAGCAAATATGTGCATTTCCTGAAAAAGAATAGAAAATAGGCTTTGTACAGTATGAGAAAAATATAATTTCTTACAAATAAAACTGTCAGATTTTGTGAGATTTACCACCAATTGCATTGAGAAATAGAAAATAAACTTTCTTGATCTCTTACTTTGTGCAGGTTACACATAAAAATACTAAAAAAACCCCAAGGGAGCTGGGTCATTCATGAGATTTACTCTAAGTAAAGAGATTTCAAAGATTGACTATGTGTCCAATACACAGAATTTAGCTGGCAGTAATGTGTCCTCTTTGTTTGTGAGAGAGACTCTGTGTATTGAGCGGTAGAAATACTTTTTCCCCCTGCCATTTTCCCTCTGCATGGTTTCTTCAACACTTTGTCGATATAATTATTCCATTTATTCAGTCCATTCTGTTCAGAGATCCCTCATCACCTGCTCTGAAAGAGAATCTCGTGTAGTAAGGACCGGAATTACAATGCAATTCATTTTAAGACAAACTCATTTGACATAATGGAAAAAAAGAAAATCTGTTTATCCCAAGCTTACAAAGGTGTGTAAAACATTCCGACAAGTGTGCAAATTTAGAAATTATGATACATTATCAGTTAAATCCATCAGGGCTCGATATGGTAAAGCAATGCTATGCTACTTTTCTACTGTATCTAAAAATAATTACATTCTTTTGATTTTTGATGAATAGCCTGGGCTGACCTCTTTTTTTCTATATAAAGAAAGTGAAAGAAGACCTGGGCTCCAAATCATACCGTAAAACTAGTCCATATTTGTTATTCATTCATTCAACTTTATTTATAAAGCACATTACAACCACCCAGCAGTGGCTCAAAGTGCTGAACAGTAAAATAAGAATAAAAAAACCACACATAGATCATAATACACATTTAAAACAAAAATAAGACTGCATTGATTTTTGTGACTCTAAAAAGCAGCTGATCTAATTCGTCCAGCGATCCTCTCGAAATTATGTTATTAGTAAAACATCAGAACGGCGGACTCCGAACCATAATAGTTTGAACCATATCGTGGGCAAGAGTTTGGCGTTCGGCTCGTTCTCCGACTGCCCCCCAAAAAAGCAAGGAGAGAGGATGACAGACGGATAGCTGGCTTGCGTAACCTGGGACCTGTTGATAAAGCAGAGACAAGTGTTAGAGTGGTAAAGATTTCAATAAATGAACATAGATAAAACATGGTAGGGCTGGAGGCGGGAAATGAAACCTTAGCGAAGGATTGAGGACCCCTGTGAAGGTGGGATAGGAGAGCAAAGACCTCTGCAGCGGTAAGGGGTTGTAGGCTGGAAATGAAACCTCTGCGAAGGTTTGAGGACCTCTGCGAAGGTGAGATAGGAGAGCAAAGACCTCTGTGGAGGTAAGGGGTTTAGAGGCAGGAGATGAAACATCTGCAAAGGTTTAGAGACCTCTGCGGAGGTGGGATGTGAGAGCGAAAGATCTCTGCATAGCAATGGGGTTTGGAGAGCCTCTGCGGAGGTGGGAAAGGAAACCTCTGTGGAGGTGGCATAAAGGAGAAAGAGGCAGAGTGCCACTATGGAGGGAAGGGTTAGTTAAGCGTCTGCGGAGACAGGAACATAACCTCTGTGGAGGAGGTATAGGAGGGAGGATTTGGCTAACTTTGTGAAGAGGTATGGGGCGAGTCTGAGCCTTGGGTGGGGTTGGAGAGGGTTAGGAAAGGGACGGATGCTGGGTCTAAGCGGATATAATTTCTAAAGGCTTCGGAGGACCAGCGGCCTAGGGTTTGGATTTGGTTAGGGGCTAGTGGCGGCTCTGATTCTGAAGGAGTGGGACGAGAATCGGTCTGGGTTGATTCCGGATCTTAAGAGGATGGACTTGAGGTGTTTTTGGAACCAAAACCTGGTAACAGGTTGGTTGGATTCGTCTAGAAAGAGGGGCTTTAGAGGGGAGGCGGCGAACGAGCTCGTAGAGCTAAGAAGGCTCGTAGAGTTTGGTAAGGCTGGATGGGTGTTTGTAATTTGAAAATGTAGACATAGTGACTTCTTTTTAGTTGGTCTGTCTTGCTATGTTTAATGAGGAAGGTCATGGTTTGGTGGTTGAGAATAGATGGGTCGGAAATGGTGGGGTGGATGGAAGGATTAAATGGAGAATTTATGGTAAATTCAGAGCATCTTAGGAAACCGAAGAACTCTAGGGTGAACATACTGTAGCGTCTAGGGTACGATTAATTAGAGGGGAGTTGTAACCTTGGCAGAGAGTGGAGATGCAGAGGGTTAAGATCTTCAGGGTTCTGGGTAGCCTTTGGTCAGGACGAGAGGGGTCTCTGAATGCCTTTGATAATTAGGTGGGTTTGGGCATTAGAGATGTTGGGGGAGCTGGAACCGTGAATCAATTAATGGAAAAATTGGATTCCGCTTAGATAGCCTTTAATAGAATTAGCTTGGAGGAATCTGAGTGAGTTGAGGTACGAAATGAAAGAGGTAATGGCTAGAAGGGAGAAATCTAGGAAAGGGAGATTGATGCTTAGGTGGAAAGTTTTGAAGGCTCTCCAGGCGGTGAGGTATGATTGGAGGGTTCTAGGGGCTGCGGCTGAGAGCATGGTTTGATGGATTTTTCGTAGAGGGGTCTTAACAGGTGGCTCAGGGGAATATGAGCTGCGAATAGGGAGGTACTGGGGTCGCCAGCGTCCTGAATTTCTGGAACAGAAAATGAGACAGTGAGTCAGCAATGATGTTATCTTTCCCCGGGCTATGTTTAGCTGTGAGAGTAAATTGATTGAGGGCAGAAGTCCAGAAGAGGCGTCAGAGAAGGGGCATGATAGCAGGGGAGTGGGAGCTGTGTTTATTGATGCATTGGACGGTGGCTTCGTTATCGCAGTGTACAACTATGCAAGAAGTTGACCATTCTTTACCCCAGAGAGCAGAGGCTACTACGATGAGGTAGAGTTCAAAGAGGGCTGTGGAAGCCAAGTGGGGCAGTGTTTCGGCTTGTTCGGGGGGCCAGGGGGAGGCGAACCATTGATTGCGATAGAAGCCTCAGAAACCTATTAAGGGGCCGCGTCAGTGAATAACTGGATGTCTATTGGATTGGCTAGGCAGTCTTTGTAAAAAAAGGAATGGGCGTTCCACTGGGAAAGGAAGGAGACCCAGAGCTGGAGTTCGTGTAGTCAAGGGTCTGTTTGGGTAATGGGATCTTCTAGGGAGGGCACTGAGGAGGCTAGGTTTAGCAGGTGGGAGATGAAAGGTCTGCCTTGCGGGATGATACGGTTGTGGAGGTCTAAGTCAAGGACGCCCCAGTAGATATTTTGGTCCACTGGGATACCCTGACTGCGGCTTTGGCTGCGAAAATTTTATGATAGGTGTAGAAATGTGTTCCCCCGTAGGAGGACGCGAGCCCCGCCACGATGGCAAGATAATCATTGAGCTTGCGCCTCCTACGGGGAATAATGGAGCAGATAACGTCTGTGAACCTGAGGAAGGCAGTGGGAAATTTGGAGAAAGTGAGGGGGCGGGTAGGATTGGTGCTGGAGTTTTTAAGGTGAGGGTGAAGCAGTAGTAATCGACCTAGCGATCTGCAGGGCAGGGGGAAAAGGAGAGAAAAAAGATCTATTTCTATACCTGCAAGTATTTGTTGGCGGAGATGAGGGGAAAGCAGAGTAGGTTCGGTAGATAGAGCATTTGCAGGGGCTGGGAGGGCTTTGGCAATAGAGAGAGTGAAAGGACGGGGTGAAGGGGGTGGGGGGTGGGGGGTTTAGCGGAAGACAGGGATGACGTGGGTTGGAAAGAAGGGAAGGAGAAATGGAGAGGATTGTCCATGCGGGAGGGCCCGGGCAGTTGAAAATCTGGGGAGAGAGCAGAATGAAAGTTAGTAACGGCGTGGCTGGGATGGAGGAGCAGGCGTGAGGTGGGTTGCTGATTTACTTTGTCTTTTTCTTGGTGGAGTTGAGGCTGGTGGAGATGCATCGGGAAGGTGGTTATTGATGAGATTGATTAAGTCTTGTTTATTAGTCTTGCGGGAAAAGTTGATTCCCACTGCGGCAAGGGTTTTTGGAGTGCGCTCAAGTTGAGAAGCCGGCGGGGCTGCGGCTTGCTAGGCGGCCTAAGTTGTAGCTGGGGCCGGGCGGGGACCGGGCTCCTCACGAGCATAATCAAAGGACTCTGAGTCGGACATCTTGGCTTTAGCAATAGCGATGATTGATCGTGCATGCACAAAAGCGAGATGTGGGAGAAGGGAAAGCGAGGGTTTATATAGTGAGGAATGAATTGGATTGGGTGCGAATTAAGTGGGTAGTGATTAGATGATGGGCTGTCAGCCGTGTGTAATTAATTCATCCAGCGATCCTCTCGAAATTATGTTATTAGCAAAACATCCACGAATTACGGTAATCCAGGCGAGTAGTGACAAAGGCATGGATTACAGTTTCAAATTGTTGTCTTGAGAGAAATGGCTTTATTTTCCTCAGCTGTCTCAGCTGAAAAAAGCTTGACTTGACAACTGCCCTTATTTGAGTGTCCAACTTCAGGTCAGAATCAAGTTTAACCCCGATGGTTTGTGATAGTCGGTTTGATGTACTGGGCCCTCAAATCATCTGTGGAAGTCCCAGTAATATCCCTAAAAACCATAACTTCCGTTACCTCCTTATTATTGACCCAAGGGGGAGCAAACAGAGAGAAAAAAAGAAGAGGACCTAACACTGAGCCCTGTGGGACCCAATACAACAGAGGGGCAGGGAAAGAGACATAATCCCCAATGCTGATGCTAAACGTCTGTCATTCCAGATAGGTCCTAAACCACTCAAGCGCTGCCCCTTTAATGCCAACCCATTTTTCCAACCGAGAAATTAAAATTTCATGATCCACAAGAAGCACAAGGATGACACAGTCCCCAGAATCAGTAGCTAAAAAGATATAATTAAAAACTTTCAACAAAGCCAGTTCTGTACTGTGCAAGGCCCTAAAACCAGACTGGAAAGTTTCAAGCAATTTGTCAACTTCCAAAAAAAGTCATTAATTGATTAAATACTACCTTTTCAAGAACTTTTGATAGAAAGGGTAATTTCGAAATTGGCATAATATTTGTAAGGTCTGCAATATCCAGGCCAGGTTTTTTTTTTTTTAGCAAAGGTTGCACTTTTGCGTATTTAAACATTTCAGGGAACACACCTGAGGACAAACTACTATTGACAATTGCTAAAACAGATGGCCCTAGAGTGGAAAAAATGAGGAGGAATAGCATCATTCGGAGAACCTGAAGGCTTTAAAATGACCAACAATCTCCTGTATATCCAGTCACAGGCTCAAAATTATCAAATACAGCAGAGCAGTGGACAAAGACAGAAGAATCATTAGCAACAGGCTAATTAAGGGCCCTAATAGAACATACCTTATTAGTAAAAAAATTAGAAAAATGCTCACGGGTGGGGTCAACACGTAGAGTCAATAGTCCTGAACAAAACACAAGGCTTATTGTACTTATCATCAGATGTCTTAATAGTGTTTCAAGTGATGCACAGATCAATTTTAAGTTGCTACTCACTAAAAACTTTGTGAATGATTCATTTTTATGCAAACTATTCCTTTAAGGATTATGTCTGCCAAGCAAAAGGTTGCAGGTTCAAACCTTGGCAAAGCTGAGAATTACTAAGATCCCAGCAGTGCGCCTCTGTTGCCAAGCAGGTCTACTTTTGGCTTTGAATACAATATCAAATTATGTAAATGAATAATTTTTGCCTCAGCTGTACAACTTGAGTGTATATGGCCTATTCTTTGGCTTACGTGGGTAATTAGTAACTTTCTCCACAAAAGTTATTGGAGATAACGTAATGCAAGTGCATCGTCAGTCTACTGTTATTCTTGGAAATAACGTAATTTCCTCAACTGTAGCCATCTGTTGAGTGGGAGGTGCCGCAGCAATTAAACAGCTTTAATGACTGATCTGTAGAAAACACCTAGCTGCAACGCCACTCACTAACACCAGCTTTACGCGAGAACATCCGCTCCTCCCCCAGACTGTCAATACCCCTCAGTGTCAGCCCGAGACCTTCCTCCGATGGAGAGTGTGTCAACACATACTTAACTTTCAGCGCCACTGTCAAAATACCATTCTAAGCCCACCAGATGACTCTGAGAGTAAAGATTACGTAAAACTAACAAGTGGGAGGTGCTTTGCACTCTTATGAAAATATATAATGTTACATTATAAAGAAAATGGTTATACAATGAACCGTTAATGTGAAGTTTGCCCATTTTGATCAAGATAAAATTATTCAGGAGTGTGATTCCAGCAGTAAGGCTTAAAAGCACAGAGGAATTGCTGATTTATGACAGGATGATCTCTGCATGAAGGTTTATAGGTTTATAGGTTAGAAGGTTTATTAATAAAAAAAATAAAAATAAAAAAATAATTATATATATATAAATTAATTACACAAATTAACAATGAGTTATATAACATAAATTATACATCAGTCGGACCTATTTAGTTTGTAATTAATTATATAATTATATTTAATTGTTTAAAAGATTAAATTAATCATTTAAATAATACATCACTTTAACATTTTAATTATTAATTATATAATTCTATGAAAGTGCAAAAAATACAATCATGCAATATGAATTATATATGAATTTAACTTCTTTTTTTTAAGTCTAAATAAAAGCTTTAATTTTACAAGATGCTTGTCTCATAGGGTTCTGAGCAAAGCAAGGTGAAAGGAAAGACAAAACATTGCAACATTGCTTTATGTCATTTCTCTGCAAGATTGCTCTGTGTATTGCTCACATGTCTTTCAACCATTTAAAATGCAATTAAAATGTCTGTTGTGAGCTGACAAATGTCTTCATCTGACTCGGGAAGGATAAATCTCTTTAATGTGTACACTGACGACAGTAATTTTATGTACGCCCAAAAGAGGAACACATGCAAACTAATTTGTTAAAGCCTTCTAGAATACATTTGATGAAGCAACATTTTTATATTGTATATTAAATAGTGTGCCATTTTTTGATATCAGAATACTATCCCTTGTGTTTAATATCTAAGTCATAGGTTGATTTTGCCTAAAAAACAATTGTTGGTCTGACCAGAGAACTATTTGAAAACATCATTTTAGAGCCATATCGTTTGGTGATTACTCTTTCTTTACATGTCAACAGCTTCCTCAACCTGAATTAATAATGCTTAGTTGTTGAGACGAAAAGTTACATAATGCATTTATTAAAATTAATGATGGTGCTACTAGCTATCATCTGTAATCTCTGTACTTCAATTTCAGTCATTAGGATTTATTGAAGTCTGAAATTATTCAGCATTAACTACATAAAGTGTGTGCAAATGCAATTTACTTCCTGTCACTTGTGCTTTAAAAACGGGTGTATGGTGTTCTTGTCCCTAAAAAGTAGTAATTATAATGAAATGAGCTCAATTAGACACTAACCTAATGCTGTTTCTTACTTTTCAGGTAAAATGTCCTCTTCAGAACAGCCCTTGAGATGTGTTTGAAACTATAAATATAAATATTGTATGAATACATAATTACATCTGTGCGTTTCTCCAGATTTAAACGTCCTTTCTAAGGTAGCTACATGGTAACTTTCCTTACATCTGTGTGTGTAATATGCTATAAGCAGACATTCAGACGGTTGAATAATTGCCCTTAGGGCAGGATATTGTGTTTTACAGGAAATGAAAAACTCAGAACACAAAAGATGAAAAATGTACCCTCAAAGATTGCGTTTCAACCTTCATATTTTTAAAACAATGTCCACGTCCGTTTCTAAAAGCAATAAGGACGACCCTTGTTCCCCATGTAAACATGCTTTCAAAGGCATGCGCAGCTGATTATTGGCCACATCTCTGCTCTGTTGACTAATGTGGTGCGGTAATAGAATATCGTCGTGTCTTTATGAAGTCCCTTTTAAGTCGGCTTCCCTTTTCCAGGTAGAAATTGGGCTTTGACGGCAACAAAATATACGGGGAATAGGCTGGCTCTACTGCTCCTCATTACCGCCAGAGCCTTACTGTGGTAGTCCGACCGCAGCCCTGTGACTCATTTCTACAGTGAGTGAACGAACGCCACCGCTACACTCTCCTTTATTAGCATGAAAGCTTTTCTGGCAGATCGAGCTCTCTGAAGAGCTCCCTTCGCAAAGGCATCCATTTGTAGCTTTAGTGACGGCATTATTCGAACACCTCGGCAAGGTAGAGACGTCATTATTAGTAATTGACTGCTCATGCAGTGCATTTTATTTTGATTTTGTGGAGTTAGTGTAAGCTGATCAAGAATGTCGGTTTGGAAGGAGAGTGCCACTTGAGCTTCTTGTACTGCAAATGTTTAAATGCACACAGCATTTTCATAGAGCTCTGGTCATATATATTGTGTACAATTTCAGGTTTAGATATGACAAGGTGTATGGCAAGGACACTGTGTTTCAGTTGCACGGCTTTCTGTGTCTTGGCATATTGTTTGTACACAGAAATAGACTTTTGCCGTCCATATGATAGCCTATGCAAATGGTAGTTTTACTGCTGTGTGTAAAATACCCACGCATACACCTAACCCTACCCCTTACAGGAAACTTTGTGAATTTTTAAATTTACCAAATTTTTCAACCTTTTAAATTACGGAGACATTAGCAGTGTCCTCATAAAGCACCTTCAAAACAACTCTTTTATACTCATGTCATCAAACAAATTTCTATCCCCATAAACCTGTTTTATTCCTTAAACGACTGAAACAAAAAGACACTTTCATTTAATATCACAGTATCACACAAAAGTTCTCTTTTCTTTTTTGGATGCTCATGTCTCAGGTACAATATCTTGAAAAATGACTAATGTTTGACTAATAACACTATGCAAACTAAGTATTCCTGTTCATTAATTTTTAATAGCTTTTCCAATTATGCAAGCTACATTATCCATTAAAAGTTATTGCTGGTGCAATTGGACTTCATGTTGAAATTTATGTTTTTTGTTGAAGTTTACACTGAAGATGATTCCACCAACCACTTCTTTGCTGGTGTACAGCCAAGACTAGCAAATCTATATATGGACAATTCCAGCACTGAAAAATTCTGTATTATGCCGAGTTCAGACTGCACAATTTTCAAAGTAGTTGCTTTTCACACTGCATGACTATCTGGGGTATCATTTGGGTTCGACTTCATGCGGTGCCGCCTTACCCCACATAGAAAGAATCTATATGAGGATATATGCGCGTATATGAAACCTATATGCAGTTTATAAGCGCATATATGAAACATATATGCAGTATATATGCGCATATATGATAATATATATGCGCATATATGAAACCTATATGCAGTATATAAGCGCATATATGAAACCTATATGC
>JAUMHQ010000076.1:15622500-15634577 GCA_032361165.1 Enteromius paludinosus
ATCTATCTATCTATCTATCTATCTATCTATCTATCTATCTATCTATCTATCTATCTATCTATCTATCTATCTGCAAAGTTTTAATTCTGAAAGCGCACCGTGTAAAAAAGTTATTGTCTTTTAAAAGAAAGAGTCGACTCTGAATCATTGAAACAAGTCATTTTTAAAACAAATCCGAAGCCGTTTCATGCTGACGTCAACAAGAACATATTGTTGTTTCTTACGTTGGTCTTGTTGGTCTTTTCCATAGACTGTAAAAAAAAGATGGACGACGCGACTCCACTTCCTTCCACTATAGAAAGTAAAGCCAAAACCTGCTTATTGTGGCCGCTGACATCTTGCATAAATTACATAGTTTGGAGCCAAAATCTGTGCAGGGGAGATCGTGAGGTGGAGCCAAGGAATCAAAGCCCAAAGTCTCGCAGACCCAATCACAAGCTCACAATCATGACACCACACCCAGTTTTTTTACAGCATCAAATAACTAGTTTAAAGCAAACTTGTTAGAAAAACACTTGAACACACTTTAACATGATAAGAAACACCTAAAATGATGGAAACCATAATTGTAAAAAAAATATTTGAAGAGTAATTTGTAATTTAGTTTGTCTAACGTCCCATTAGATTACATGGAGAGGGCGGGGTTTATACTGCAGCCAGGACTCATGGTCTTTTTGCACTGATCTGAAGGAAAATGCAAATTCATTCTTTGCCAAAAGGTACGATAAAAATAAATATTGTAAGTCAATGAAAGCCTTTATTACCTTGCATACATGTCAAACTGTTGTTGGGGACTCCCAAAACTAAACGGGGCACTTTAATACTATTTTAGCTGTTTTGAACAGTATGCTTTGAAAGGATAGCCCAGACCTTTTGCCAGTGAGTTGGTGGTTGATAGTTTTTGGGAGGTCATTCTCACATTGAAAAGCAACTTTCAGTGAATCACAGCTCACAGGCAACAAGAGACTGCAGCACTGGAGGCCAGAAAAGCTGTCTTGAGTCTTATTCCTGCCACAAAGGCATAGCGTGTGAAAATGTCTGCAGATTGAATACAAGTCGGGCAGCAGGCAGTGTTTCGGTTGTGCTCAAGGGGGCAAATGACAGAGGCAGACCGACCAGAAACGAGTGAGCTGCAATAATCTAGTAGAGAAACAACTAAGGCCTGGATGAGTCAGGAATGTAGAAAGGGCATCAGTTTTGAATTATGTCTTATCTGCGATAGTACCATCTAACTTGTCTTTTCCACATCCTTTTAGAAATCCCATTATAGACATTAAAGGCACATCTGCTGGCACACTTGCGTAAAAATCCCTCAGCCATACCCTGAGGTTTTTCAATCATTTGGATTCAGATTAGGGTGCATAAAAACTCTAGTGAGACATGGGGATAAACAACTGCAAGATACAACTGCAACACAATATGCTGTCTGTTATCTGTTGCCATCAGTATAATGTTCTTACCACGACCTTCATGTGCACAACATGGCTCGGTATCTATCAAAAAAGTGTATTAATAATGCTTTATTTATGAAGGAAAGTGGCTTTGTTGGTTTGCTGACATGTTTGTTTGTTTGCCTTATACCCAAGGTGTTTGTTTTTTCACTGGCGTGGCTGTTGCAAAGATGGTGAGGCTTTAGGACAGCAGTCCCTGCTCTATCTAAGCATCTCGTCTTGCTGGAATACGGGGGAGGTTTGGACGTGTGAACGCACAGCACTGTGGGCTGCGTTTCTGCTGAGAAAGGAAGAAGGAGAGGGGGATGAAAATATGTGTCAGTTTTAGAGTCTCAGATGAGTAATGCAACCATCTGCCTCTGCCTGTGAGTGTTTGCATGCACATCTAGTATATTGACCGTCAGATGAAAAAACACACATTTAAACACCTTGTTAGAGAAGCAGTTAAAAGTGTGGGTCTACAAAAAAGTCTTGAAGCCATATAATAGCTTTATCAAAATTTCTTTGTACTTATACACAGTGAATCATCCTTTGTGAATCATTATTTGAAGTTGATCCAATTCACAAATTTGATTGAACTGACTGATTTGTTTAAGAATCAGAGTTCAATTCACTGATTCAGTAAACCATTTGATTTGGTTAATACAACTGAATTAAACTGTTTAGTTGAATTTGCTAATTTGTTGAGAAATCATAGTTTAGCTTATTGATTTGGTTCACAGATTGTATTGTGCTTGTTAATTGAATTTGTTCAAGAATCAGAATTCAGCTTACTGGCTGAATGAATTGGTTGATTTGGTTCACAAATGGGATTGAATGATTCAGTTTAACTGACTGATTTGATCTAGATTTAGATTTCAGTTCACTATTTAATAAATTGGTTGATTTGTAAATTCGATTGAACAGCTTAATTTTAGTTGAAATTTCAGTCCACTGATTCAACGACTCATTGGTTAAGAATTAATTAAACTGTTGAATGGACTGAGTTGTGTAAAACTGACTTCAGTTTATTGATTCATTGAACTGGGATAACACAGCTCAGCTGAATTATCTTTTTTGTTCAAGAATTAGAAAGCATCTCACTGACTCAATGAAGCATTGATTTAGTTCACAAATGGGATTGAACAATTCGGAAGAACGGATGGATTTGTTCAAGAGTCCAAGTTCAAGTCTCTGACTCACTGAACCGGTTTAAATGGTTCAGAAAGTGAGCAATTATTCGACTGAACAAATTGATTCATTCAACCTAGAGGGCACGATTAAGGTTGGGGCCATGATGGCGGTTTTGTCTGGGGTCCAAGAAATGATCTGATGCAACAAGAAAAGAAAAATAATCTCAAAAGAGGAAAAAATCTTTCTGAGTCCAGCATGTTATGGAAGGGTCAGATGCAACTTGGCAGGGTGTAGCTCTGTTCTTGTGCTGAAATGTGCTGTGCTAGTCATTCAGCTGAATGCTCGCTCTGCTCTATTTGCTTCAGCATCCCTTTCTGACTGTTTTCCCTTCAAAGAGAGCGAGAGAAGAGAATCTCCTTGTTCGGATGAGTGTCAGACAGTTTGACCTCAGGCTAGAAAGGTCATGGCTGTGGAAACAGAGTAAGCATTTCATGTGCGATTGTGAAAGCCTGGAGGTCATTACAATCCTCGCTCTCTCAGGGAGAACCTGTATATATATACACACACACACACACAGATATAAACAAACAGCCGGGCCATATGCTGTCACAGCTGAAAATAACAAACACTTTCACACCATGCATATGGACGGTTCTCAGGGTTAAACCCACAGGACTTCCTTTTTATGGATGGATATTATTAATCTTGCTGATCTACTATTCCCAACACACAAGAAAACTTCAAAAGCTAGCATATTTCACATGAAAGACATCCTGCAATTTCAACAGACTCAACGAATCAGTTCCACATGAAACAATCTGATAGCTTTGAATATGAGAATAATCCAGATGAGATGAACTTGCAGACTTGAAATGGCAACCGTATGGTGGCACTAAATTCAGAAAGCAGACACATCTACCGTTCAGTTCTGATGAGAGGAGCAGTGTTTGATGTGGTATGTTAATAATTGTTTCCTCTCTTTGCTCACTGCTTTCATTTTGAGTCTCTAATCTCCTTCATTGACTTTTTCTCGTACCTTTGGCCTTTCATGATGGTAGCAGGAGAATTGGAGTTTATTTTTAACCCTTTTCAGGAAAAAAACAGCTGAATTGTTTGCCTTGGAAAATGCAACAGAAGTTAGTTAACTTACTAGTGCATTTTTAATTAAAACGTGAAAAGGTAGTAATATTGTAAAATATGTCAGTACAGCTTAAAACAACTGTTTTCTATTTTTCATATTAAAAGGCAATTAATTTCTCTGAATTCAGCAGCCATTATGATACCAATCTTCAGTCACATGATCTTCAGAAATCATTCTAATATCCTAGAAGTGCTAAGAAGGAGAATCTTGTGCTAGTTAATATTTTTGTGGATAGTATTGTTTTGTGGATTCATATTTTGTAACAATGGAAAAGACTTTACTGACACTTAAGCAGACACTTATCTTTGATAAATAAAAGACATATAAAACACACTTAATGAGGTTTAATGAAAGCATCATTAAGACTATGTTATTAAACCTTTTTGCCATTTTTACAGCTTTAGAGCTTTGTCATTTTAAACAGCACCTGCTCGCTTTATTATATGGCAAAAATTAATGCAGTATTAACATTTTTGCTACACTTCTGTCATTGCGTTCTACTAGACACAAGCTTGGAACAGCATGAGTACACATTGATAGAATTTTCATTTTTGGCTTAACTATTTCTTTAAATGAGTCCACATTTAGCTCACAGTCATTTAGACAGAACATTTAAAATATCTAATTACAGTTTTTTTTAATGGAGATGAGTAGTGCTGTTTCATTTGACTATAAAACAGCTCGATAAATGTGAGAACAAGGAGAGCCTTTTAAAAAGCAGTTCGGTCTCTCTGGCTCTTCAGGAGGGATTTTCTCGCCCTGTTCTTGAGTTGGGTGAGTGATGAATGCAGTGAGAAGCTGGTACGGAACCCTTCCACACCTTTAATTAACAACAGATCTTAAAAAGGATCAGTCAGCCAAAGCTAATTCACAGGACACTGCCATTTTGCTGCTGTGCAACTCCTTATTCAAAACTTCAAATCACAAGCTTTGGCACTTCTCACATTCACTTCAATCTCACAGACACACAGTAAGAAGGAGAACGTTTCATGCTTTTCTAAATTTGATCATTTCTTGTGTCTCTGTGTAAGGTTATTTGACTGTGACCTGCGCTTTTGGTTTATGGCTATAGATGTTTTATCTAATGAGAAGCTCTCAAAGCGCTTAATGGAAATTGGTCTGTTCGTTGAGAGAATTTGGGTTGAGATATAGTTGAGCGAAATTGTGTAGATAATATCAGGTTCGTCCTGCTTTAATGCAGCAGTCGAAGGGAAATTAAATAGACTGTTGTCCAGAAGCACAGAAATTAAAAGAAATAAAGATCAAGTTTATATATATATTGAAGGGATATAAAAAAGCTGTTTTTTTTAAACTAACCATATAAATAAATTGATGATCCTTTATATATTCCATTCAAATGATTGAGAAAAAAACATATACAGTATATATCTATATTCAGCATGACCAGTAAAAGGTAAACAGCGGGTGTACAGTAGGTGACTGAGCTGGGATCAGTGCTTTGAGACGGTGTGACACATGTATTCAATTTTTAAATTTTAATAATATTTCACAATATTATTGTTGATTGTCATTATTGTCATGCTACCTAATTGCTGAAAATAAAATCATTATTTCATAAATATGTTTATATACAAACTAAAAACTTCGGAACTTTGGGTTTTTGTTGATTCAGGTTGAATGGGTTCATGCGTGAGGGAGACAAATGCATTCAAGTCACTCCTGAATGAGGACAACAGTCAGAGGTTACGAGCAGTTGCGCACCGCAGGATGAGGAAGAAGACAAGGAAGAAATGTTGTCTGATAGCAGCAGGTGGCAAAATCTCCAGGAGGGTTTCTTACAACACTGTGGAAGGGTAAATCAGCTGTTAAAGGTACAGATGTATCTCTGCAACTCTCTGCAAGGAGTTCAACGAGAGAGCAGTATGAGTTGTCTCAGATGCCATTGGGATTGCAACACAGAACAATAACTTTAAACACGTCTCCAAAAGATATCCGCTGTTTAAAAATGTATTGGTTTTACATAAGTGGATACTTAATAATTGATTCAAATAAAACTTAAAGTAATACTTAACCCATAATATTGTAATTGACTTATCCTCAGGCCATTTAAGTTTATTTCTTTATTGGAAAAGATTTGGAGAAACCTAGCATTGCATCATTTGCTAACCAAAGATCCACTGCGGTGAATGGGTGCCACCAGAACGAGAGTTCGAACAGCTGATAAAAACATCACAATAATCCTCACAATTAATGTCTTCTGAAATGAAATATTGTGTGTTTGTAAGACATAAAATCTACAATTAACCCTTTTTAGCTTTAAACCATCACTTGAAGTACATTTCTATCCTGATATATTGCGAATTATTGTGACATTTTTATCAGCTGTTTGAACACTCATTCTGACGGCACCCATTCACAGCAGAGGATTTATTAAGCAAATTATGACCTGTTTTGATGAAAGGAAATGACATGTGGCCAGGTATGGTTTCCCATACTAGGAAGTTGGGCTCTGCATTTAACCCATCCAAGCGCACACACACAGCAGTGAGAAGTGAACAACCACACACCAGTGTGGGCAGCAGTGCTGCGGCGCCCGGGGAGCAGTTTGGGGAACTGTGCCTCGCTCAAGGGTCTCACCTCAGTCGTGGTATGGAAGGTGGAGAGGGTTATTCATTCCCCCCACCTACAATCCCTGCCAGACCTGAGACTCAAACCCACGACCTTTGGGTTACAAGCCCAACTCCCTGTTTGGTAATTTAGTAATATTAAAATAAAATGAGTATCAACATTTTATATTAATACAATTACTAAAATTTGCTTTATATGGAACAAACACAGACCATTATATTGTCAAGGTGGCCTGAAATAGCGATAATACTGATTAATTAATTTGTCACGATTAGAACTGCTGCTCTCTCAATGTCACTAAAGTGGTCTGTTATCCTAGATAAATATCTTTCTCTCACACACACACACACACACAATACTTTCTGCTTCTCAGTAGATGACAAGTGGGGCCAGTTTGAGATGTCATGCGTTCAGGCAAGGTGAAGCCGCCTGGGGAGAATTGGACTGCACATTGCATAATTCACCACAAGATGCTCTAAACTGATAAAAGATTAATGTTTATAGTCTTTGTGGAGGCAAACAAAAAGTGGTGACGTCAAAAGAAAAGTGTACACTTAGATTTGGAACACAGATAACCTAGTATGAACAGACTCAGAAGACCATTTTAGCACTTAAAGGTTGTTCTGTCAATGCTTATGAGATATTTTTTCAAAAATATGTTAAAAACAAATTATACAAGCATACAGTACAGCGTAGTATTATGAAATTTGCATAACGTAGTTCACATAGGAAAACTGAAAATAAATAATTAAGAGATCTGAGAAGCATGATTAAAGCAGAAGAAACAATTGAGAATTTTTAACATGGTACTGTTGGAGGATCACAATTTTAGAAACACAGCAGTCCATAGAAAACAAATCAAAAGACAGAAAACAAAGTAAAACAAGTGCAGCAATATCTTTTTAGTATCATCCTTGCTTCTAGAATCAAATGGAGGTTTTATGAGAAATAGAGAGTGTATAATCCTAATAGCCAATCGAAACCTCTGCAGTGAGTCCCATTCATAGATGCATACGATTCGGCTTTGTGGCCCTGGGCATCATCAAACCTATCAGGCGGCTCAGCAGACCATGTTTATAAGCTACCAATCAGACACGCCTCACCGTGCAGCTCTACCCACTCCCCTTTCCTGACACGCCAATCAGAGCCCCCTCACTAATGATCCTCACACTAATGAAATCATCTACCTGTGCAATTCCACAGCAAGCCATTTTTGCTGCATCACAGGCACTGTAATTATATAGACATGATTCAGTAAACACTTCCAACAAGAATGTTCCAAAAATATAATTGAAAAGGATGATATCTTTATAGTGTTACAGCTTGAGAGGTTGGCACAGGAAAATCTCGAGGTAACAGGAGCACTAATGTAGTTACGTTTTAAGTTGTGGTGGTACGAATGAAGAAATCTGGAAATTTCTTTGCCCCAGAGAAGAATTGATGTATAAAGTTGTTATTTTGGTTTTCTTTGCACACAAAACGTTTTCTCATAGCTTCATAAAATTATTATTGAACCAAAAATGTTACATGGACTATGACCTTACTACTTTTCTGGGCCTTGTTCGTGGTAGTTGCATTCATGTCTATGCAGGGTCAGAAAACTCTTGCATCTCACCAAAAGTATCTTAAATGATGTTCTGAAAATAAACAGGTTTTGTGAGTTTTGTACAACATTGAGGGTGAATAAATAATGATGGAATTTTATTTTTGGGTGAACTATCTCTTTAAATGTTACATGATTAGTTATGTATATCATTTTTGTGTTGCAACTGTATATACACACAAGTTTTTATCTAAATTACTTCATGAGATAGACCATTTGAGATCCACCTGTTGTTCGGTACCAATCCTAACTAACCATCCTAACAACACTGTTATTTTCTCTTGACTTCTAGCTGTATGGTTGTGGATATTACTATGTTGCATATTGATGTGTTCACTTGTTCTCATTGCCTTGCTTGGTCGCTTCACTAATGTTTTAATGTGTCTTAATAATTGCTGTGCTCATCAACACTCCGATCCAAGAGGGGTAAGGCGTGCATTAATTTAGCAACTTATTACATTACAATCTGTCCAAAGGAAACAAATTATTGGCAGACATGGTGCGTTCTGCACACAAGAACTAACAGAATTATTATTGAATAACTATAATTCAAGTTTTTATTGGACACTTTATGAATAAGGCTGCCTTTGTGTGAGTGTGGGACTGTGACCAGGGACTGATTAGATGGGTGTTTTGTGCTTTGTTTAGTGATAATAATTACAAAGGGCCCATCCAGATTGATCAGGTGCATGGTCGCCCATAGGGACGAATGGTGGCGTATGGGCACATGCTGTGATGTGAAGAAGAAAAAAAAACCTGGACAGGATTCCTAGAGCCTCTTCATAAAGCCAAGGAGTGACAGAAAATCCATTTCTGTCGCATGCAATTACAACCATGCTGATTCGGTAAAAAAAGCTCCTTTTTTATTTATCATCAAGGCCGTGGAAGAGCTGAGGTGGTCCATGCCCTGACAGCCAGGTTCACAGGGCAATCCAATTGTTTCTCAGTGAAGCACGGCAAGACGGTGACAGCTTCACACTACTGCGCTCATATACTGTATGTATACAGAAACCCACATAAAAATTCCTCACTGTCACAAGGAAGATATGAATGTAAGCTGTTTCTATACAATCATGTATGCACACACAATCTGGTCAAGTATGCACTTTAAACTGATTCTATTATATGGAAGAACTTAAAATCTTGTGTACCTCACTGGCATACGACACACTCCTGCAGCGTGATATTGGGCAATTATATAATGGTTAAATTTGCCTGTCTAAAGCAATTTGATCAAGAAGCAAATATACAGTTCTAGAAAATTGTGTCATCATTTACTCACTCTTGTGTGGTTTGAGCGTTTATATGTATGTTTATATGTGAATAAAAGCCCAAGTTTAATCAGTATATTCAGTATATAAAGCCATTGTATCTTTTCACAATGCTCTTCATATGGATTTATTTTACGATGCTTTTATGATCCATGTGAATCTAGTAGGCTATGTTTTGGACTGGACTTCAATAAAGAGACAGAAACCCCTCAGTTTTTATTATAAATATATTTAAAGATTAACCAAAGTCTTGGTTTGGAATGACATGAATGTGACTAAATGATAGCAATTTTTTTGGGTGAAATGTGAAATGTCTCACAGAGGCATAATTGTATGCTGTCAAATAATTAATTGTGATTAATCACATCCAAAATAAGTTATTTATTTAAGTTACATGTATTGTGAAAAGTTTTTATTCACACAATATGTGTATATTTATGATGTATTTATAAACACACATTCATAAAGTATATATTTTAAAATGTGTTTACATGTACATATTTATGTAACTTATATACACATACATTTAATATTTAATCATGATTAATCATCTGACAGAACTAATTGTAATGTTATTTAAATAGGAATTACAACATTGAGAAACTAGATTGTTTATAGAATTCAAAGTCTGTTTCTGCAGATTTCATCTCTATGCTTATAGGAATTGGCATGCGAGTCACTAAATCACTGAATAAACCAATTTTTTTGAACCCAATAATTTATTGCGTTATGAAGCAAGTAAATCTCTTTATGAGTGAGACACTGATTCATTCACTCAACAAATTTTTTTTTTACATTTGTTTTTGCATTCATGTAGGAATAAAATTAACTGATTCATTCGGGAACAAAATGAATCTTTATGAGTAAGTCATTAAATCATTCAGTAAACATTTATTTAAAAAAAAACCACTTATATTATTTAATGTATGTAAACATTTTTATTCTATTTAAATTTGAAGCAGATAATTAAATATTTTTCTTGCATCTCCAGCTTTAAATGAGATGAATCACACATAATTACTAACAAAATGATTATAAATAATATAAATAATTTTAGACAAATTATTATAAATAATACTAGCCATATTTCTGTATTTAACTTTGAAGTTGAGACATACTGAGGTCTGTGGTTCCAAAGAATCGATTTGACGGCATAAAAATGTTAACACTATTCAGGGGAATTCATCAAAAAATGGCTTACTTCAAGTTCGCTTATAACTGTTTCTGCATAATAAAGTGGAAAGAAAAGTAAAAAGATTTTGTCACTGAAAAAAAGAATACTTTTAACACCTTTAAACAGGTAATAGCCATTTTGGAAAAACTAGATAGATTACAGTCTATAGTTAAGACTTTTTATAGTTAAGCAAATGTTAAATTATCTTAATATTAGTGCTGTCAAAAGATTAATCGCGATTAATCGCATCCCAAATAAAAGTTTTTCTTTGCATTATATGTTTGTATGTGCTGTGCATATTTATTAAGTATATATAAATACAAACACATGCATGTATATATTTATTGAAAATATGTTGTATTTTTATATTAAATATATTTAGATATAATATGAAATATAAGAAAATAAATGTATAAATGCATTTACATGTAAATACTTTCAAAATGTTAACTGTAGGTGTGTGTTGTAATATAAACATAATAAACAAACACAGCATAAACACATATATTGTAAAGAAAAACTTTTATTTTGGATGTGATTAATCGCGATTAATCTTTTGACAGCACTACTTAATATATATATATATATATATATATATACAGTATGTTACATTTTCAGAAATGTTAAATTACTGCCTAGGCTGAATCATTAAGTCATCTTTTTTAAATCAAGACTGTACCCCTGGACGGGCAGATTCAGAAACAGAAAACAGCCCAGATGACATACATTTTCCCCAGTCCTTTTGCCAACCCCCCTCCCGGTTAGTCACACACCACCACGCCAGCACTGCCTCTGGCACACAGGAGCTGGAGCAGTACCAAATGATTATATATGCTTATTTTCATACAAACACACACACATATTGTCCCTCTCTCAACTACACCCGTAGACAGGGAGACTGTCGTATTAAATACGACGAAGCATTATCATTAACATGCAATACAGCTGAGGAAGGGATGTATCAATTATATGGATTCATCATGAACGGATTTTGTGTTGTGCACACAATAGCCTCACTTGCTGACCGTGTTTTATGTGCACGGCCTCTTGTTACCGATTGCACCTGGTTTGCCAGAACAGAAGCAGGAAAAAAAATCCACACAGCCTAATTAACGTACCGTGTCAGTAAAGCCTCTTTGCTTGTAGCCTGAAATCTTTCACTACTTAATACAGGATAATTATGCTGAATTCTCCCTCTCTAATAAAGAAGAATGCTTTGAAAGAACTGGCAGGCTGAGCATCAAGCCCTCTGATGAGAGAATAAGAGATATCTGTGTAATTATTCACTTCTCTTTGTGTAAATGGGATGATTACGGTACTGATCAGGCTAATGCACCTGAACCTACAGTACAGATATATACAGTGGGTACGGAAAGTATTCAGACCCCCTTAAATTTTTCACTCGTTGTTACATTGCAGCCATTTGCAAAAATCATTTAAGTTAATTTTTTCCTCAGTAATGTACACATAGCACCCCATATTGACAGAAAACACAGAATTGTTGACATTTTTGCAGTTTTATTAAAAAAGAAAAACTGAAATATCACGTGGTCCTAAGTATTCAGACCCTTTGCTCAGCATTTGGTAGAAGCACCCTTTTGATCGAATACAGCCATGAGTCTTTTTGGGAAAGATGCAACAAGTTTTTCACACCCGGATTGGGGATCCTCTGCCATTCCTCCTTGCAGATCCTCTCCAGTTCTGTCAGGTTGGATGGTAAACGTTGGCGGACAGC
>JAUMHQ010000076.1:15657518-15667559 GCA_032361165.1 Enteromius paludinosus
GAAATGGTAATATTGTGTATCTGGAATGAATTTTAGATCTTTAAGTCCATCTCATGAAAAATCGGAGCAGAAACAAAAGTGTTGCGTTTATATTTTTGTTGAGTGTATATATAGCATTCAGGTATCAAAGGACACGGTATCGAAGACTTGACCCGCCATTGCGGATCCAGAGCCTTGGGAGGCCATGGTAGGTCAGGAGCCTTAGGAGGCCATGGCGGATCAGGAGCCTTGGGGAGCCATGGTGGATCAGGAGCCGCCTGTGGCTGTGGTGACTCGAGGGCTGCCTGTGGCAGTGGTGACTCAGGGCCAGCCTTCGGCTGCTGCGGGACCCTATAGCTCCCCCCCAAAATTTTCTTGGGGAAGCTTCCCTCCTTCTGGGGCTGTGGTTCTTGTAGCGAGCACTCGGGGCTGGGCTCTTGCAGTGTGCATTCGGGCTACGTGAAATGTGGAGGGCGCTCTTGCAGCGCAGACTCTGGGGTTTTCGAGATCGGCACTCCCGGCCGTAATCAAGGGCCAGGAACTGGGACTACTGGCCGTAATCTAGTGGCAGGAATCGGCACTACTGACGTAATCTTGGGACTGGATCTAGGAACGGCTCTCTCGGCTGTAAACTAGGGACTGGATCTAGGAATGGATCTTGGATAGGCTTCACTGGCTGTGACTCATGAATTGGATCTTTGATCCGCTCTGAAGGCTGTGATTCATGAACTGGATCTTTGATAGGCTCTGCTGGCTGTGATTCATAAACTGGATCTTTGATCGGCTCTGCTGGCTGTGATTCATGAACTGGATCTTTGATCGGCTCTGTTGGCTGTGATTCATGAACTGGATCTTTGACCGGCTCTGAAGGCTGTGATTCATGAACTGGATCTTTGATAGGCTCTGCTGGCTGTGATTCATAAACTGGATCTTTGATAGGCTCTGCTGGCTGTGATTCATAAACTGGATCTTTAATCGGTTCTGCTGGCTGTGATTCATGAACTGGATCTTTGATCAGCTCTGTTGGCTGTGATTCATGAACTGGATCTTTGATCAGCTTTGCTGGCTGTGAATGGCATCTAGAAGGCACGGCCTGCGAATGACGTGCTTGTGGCGTGTGACAGAGACGGCCTGCTGGCCACGCCGGAATCAGATGGTGCTCTTGCAGCGCAGAGATCAAACGGCGCTCCGGCTGTGCATTCTTAGAAAGCGGCTCCGGCCGCCCTAGCTGCAGAACGTTCAGGCGGAGTGGGTTCTTGTCCTGTCGGCAGCTTGATGGCTGGCGAGTGGCTCTCGCCTCGGGCCAAGAGTCACCTAGACACCAATAAATCAACTCTCTCCAACTCGGTTCTCAGAGAGGTGACGGCAGACCCTGAGCCGGAAGAATCTGATAATGTCATTGTCCGAACAGCTGGACGTTCTCGCCAGCCGACAGAAATCCTCCACATACCCGAAGAAAGGACGATCGAGCTGGTGAAGGTGGAGGAATTCGGAAGCCCATTCCATCTTGTTTTGAAGGTCGGTTATTCTGTCAGGGTGGTGTAGAAGCATTCAGGCACAGACGGGATTGATTCAAAAGAACATTAACTTTACTAGACTAAGGCAGACGAGAAAAGCATTACACACATCATAGTAACAATAATAACCAACAAAAGACAAGACAAACTAAGCGGGCTTTTAAACATGAGGACATTAGGGAGAAATCAGGACAGGTGAGGAACACACGTGGGTCGGCTAACTAATTATCTAAACAAGAACAGGAACATAACCAAACACAGGAAATAACAAAACGATACCAAAACCTACAAACGACATAAGACAAGGACATGGGCGTGGCACTTTCATTAATATCTCAAAATATCATTAATAATTAATCATTTATTATAACCTTTTTGAGAACAACCCAACACATTTTAAATGGTTTTTGAACTAAACAAATAACATAGTATATACATACATAAAATGTTTCACATAATATGGAATTGCATTCAATATTTGTACAAAATTCATGAGAAAAGTTCTCTGATTTTCTTTTTCTTTTTCTTTTCATGTAATTTACATAACTCCAGTTCATCGTCTTTTGATGTGAAAAGCTGCATGTTTGTCATAAGTTAATGCCATTGCTTTCTTCTAAAATACTCAAAAATATTCTAAAGGCCTCTATCCACGATATTGCTTTCTCCAGTAAAAAATGGCCTGAATCAAGAGAGAAATTTCTGCATACCGTATCAAGCACTATTTACAATCTAAAACAGTCCAAAGACAGTTATAAACCAATATTTCTATGAAATTTTAAAAAGAGAGGATGGACTTTCTAAAATTATTATTTAACTAGAGGAAACAAATATGTTTTTAAAAAAAAACATTATCAGACCAACAAAATTACCCCGAATGTTGTCCCAACTAGTCAAACACAGTTGCTGAACAAAGATAAAAGAACATCTTGACTTTACCCTGTGACTTTGGTTGAGTGAACAACTTGGTCCTGAGAAATCTCAGAAAAGCTGTGCAGCAAGTTGCCTTGAAATTGTTGAAATTAGTTGTCAACTTTTAATTTTTTACAGTGTTATAGATTGTGCACTGCATGCATTCACGTAAAATATTTATTGATAAGCAAGTTACAGTATGTGATGCAAAATCTTTTCCAATGAAAAAATAACATAAATTCTACATACTGGATGGCCTGAGGATTAGATGATTTCTTTCCTTTTAACTTTTTGCTAAACCTATTGTTTCATAGCAACTTTGAAAAAATAATGCCTTTTGAATTAATTAAAAATCCATTGCTATTAAATGGATCAATACTATGTGCTCGAGCAAATTTAATTAAACAATAGTTCATTTTTGTCACTTGTTGCGTTAATTTTAAATGGACTTTTAAGGAGTTTTAGCTTCAGTTTCCTTTTATCTGATGGACTGCCAGTGGTTGTGTGTAGCCTGCTGTGTTGGAATATGCTAAATACTCTTGCATTTGTCACCCAGCTCTGCATCATTGTGTGTGCTTCAGGCTAGCATTTGTCCAGACACCCAGACTTACCATTCAAACTCTCTCCCTCCTCCATTTCTTTTTATAGCTCTTTTACTAGCTCTTTTGATGTGGTGACTTGTCCTCGTACGCTGTTGGTACACATGTTGACTTGTTGAGATGGTCTTAGGTTTCATCCCCACATTCTGAAATTGAATTGAAATGAGAAAGACTCTGTTTAGCCCTTAAGCATTACATCCTATCACATCTCCTCTGATTGACCTCACCACACGCTACTACCCAAAATATGGTTGTTGATGAAGCGTGCAATGTTGTTTTTCAGTCTGTGCAATTGCAAGCTTCCTTTAACTTCATAATTTTTGCAGTATTTATTGAAGCCTGTTAATGTATCAGTAAAATTAAAAACATTTCCTATAATGTTCTCCTTAATATCTTACAATTTACACCATCTCACAGTTATATGTCAAAATCGCTACTGTACTTGAGGTATCAACATTGTGACTTAAAATCTTGCAGAGTGACTTTTCATCTCATAAATTCTCAAAAAATCTCATCAAATGCTTTTTATCTCATAAATTCTCAAATTCCGCTTTATCTCATAATTTTTACGTTGCCATAATTTGGACTTTTAGTGGTCATTTAGATTTGTCAATTTTGACTCATAGTTGACTCATAGGCCAAATTATATGTCACATAAAGACTTCTAATTTTGCTGGTCTTATAATTATGATTGTCATAATTTTGAATTTTTGTTGTAATTAAGATGTCAGTTGATTGTCAGAATTATGACTAACTCATAATTTTGAATATTCCATGACTTATTTCACAGTTTTTGTAAGTATCTAGATCTTGAGAATTTTGAGTTTTTATGTTCTATTTACGATTTGCCAATTGCTCATGCATTATTCAATGGGCTTTAATATAGTTATATAATTATAATTTATTTATTGTTTAAGTGGAAACACTGTGAGCCAGTGACAGTTTTCATGAGCGTGTATTGTGTATTATTGTCTTTTGTTGTTGTTGTTGTTGTTGGATGGATATTGAAAGCAGGATGAAGTGAGCGAGGATCCATTAAAAGCATTATCTCAGCATACACAAGCCACGTGTGCTCGGTTTATCTGCTGAGTGAAGCAAAACACCTAAAAGGAAAGATTGTAAAGACATAATTTGCAGCTAAGTGCATCTGCATAACAAAGTTCTGTATCTGCATCATTTGCGCTGTTGTGCCATTATAAATCTAAAAATGGTCATGAACCGTTTTTATGTGTTTTCCCTATGGTTTTGAGGTTATAGTAGAAACAATTAATCTTCATAGAATTTCACACCTAAAGTCATGTATAAAGGCGGCTACAAAAGCCTAGCCGACTGATACAAAGGGGAATGTGTAATTTAGACGGTGACCATATGCAAATGGATTGTTGCTTGTGGGCTGCACTCAGATGACAGCAAATTGGTCTATCTCGAAATTTGAAAGTTTTCCAGCCAGGATGGCTTTGTCTGTCTTCCATTCACAGTGGCAAAACTGCCTTTGGATCCCAGGTGACTCATTTTAAATAAATTACGAGGCAGAATATGTTGATAAAGCCAAATGACACATGAACAGCAGAGCCAGGCTTGCCTTATAACTCATCCAAATGCATGGAAGGGTTTTTTGACAAAAAAAATAAATAAAAATGTGTGACCATTGTAAGAGCTCTCTAACAAAATTACACCATTAAAGTCTGTGTTCTCCTCTCCCCTTCTAACCGAAGGTTACTGAATTCTTTTCCCTCCATGTGGACAGGCTGTGTTCTAAGTGTTATTGATACTTTCCTGGGCCAGCTGTCTTCATATCTTATAAATGTGACAGTATCATCAAAAACAAGCCAGCCTATCTTTTATAAATAGAGCAGCTGGTCTTATATGGAACCAGCTGTTAAAAAAAAAGCAACAAAAAAAAAACACTCTCCATCATCAAGAACTAGGTGCTGCAGGCCACCGATTTTGTAGTTCACAGACCTCTTATTATATGCACGTTTCCAGAAACAGTGGGTCTCATTCTCTTATAATTGCGTCTACATTTTCTTATTCTTAGCGAATCTGATGCAAATTATTCAACAGGCACTTAAGCACATACATTTGTTCTTCCCCTCGTTCTGATGTTGATGAATCCAGATTAATCTAAATGAGAGAGCACATGCCTGCAGGTGGTAATTAGCATAATACACGCCCAAACTATATCTATATACTTGCTTTCCACACAACCTATATATAGCCATTTGTCACTTTCTGGAAGGGTGTTATTATACTCGGCAAAGATGCAGTCTCGTCTAAAAGCCTGAATGCGCATCTAGATTTTTGAGTAAAGCATGTGTTCTATTCTCAAAACCAGTTGAAATAAAATGAACACCTTATGTGAAGGTCAGCAACTGTCTTGTTCATATTGTGAAATTTATTAAAGAATTAGTAAGGAAACTCAAATTTCGACGGAAGAGGATTAGGGCCAAGCAATAATAAAAAAAAATGTAATAATTTCGAGATTAAAGTCGTTAAATTACGAGAATAAAGTCGTTAAATTTCAAGAATAAACTTGTTCAATTCCGAGAAAAAAAGTCGAAATAAAATGTTGAGAATAAACTTGTTAAATGACGAGATTAAAGTTGTTAAATTTCGAGAAAAAACTCATTAAATAACGAGAAAAAAGATGTAAAATTTTGAGGAAAAAAAACTCATGTTTCGAGAAGTAAAAGTTCAGAACAAAAGACTTGTTTCGGAGCGTGCCCGTCAGCATCTCCGGTGGCGTAGTTCATAGAGTACTACGCTCGAGTAAAACATGCCAGATTGATTGAATCCATTTCTTGCCGAACTCTCTTTCCTTCCTTACTTTCCTAAGTGAATGGCCTGATTTATGGCAGAGGAATGTTCTCACAGCGCTGTTTCAGTGCTCGCCTGATCGAGAGAAAGTAGCGCATTTGATCTGAGCTCGCGCAGGCGCTGTCTTTAGACAGAATCTGTATTGCTGTATTTGGCTCGCGGCTGGTCTTTGGACACCCCTGCCAGATGCTATTTACAGTGTAAATGAAATCAGCCCATTTTTATAGACGTGCCACTAAATAAAAATAGCTATTTAATTTACGTTATGTAAAAGTAGCAGATCTTTACCAAAACAAGTCTTTTGTTCTGCACTTCTACTTCTCGAAATATGAGGGCTATTTTTCCTCGAAATTTAACAAATTTTTTCTCGAAAATTTGACGACTTTAATCTTGGAATTTAACGAGTTTATTCTCAACATTTTATTTAGAGTTTAGTCTCGAAATGCTAAAAAAAATTTCATTATTGCTTGGCCCTAATCCTCTTCCGTTAATTTCAAATGTGTTTGTGTTTGTTGATGTGGTTTATGAGGACACAAATTTGCATAATGAAATGGGTATACATAGGTATTACAATATGAAGGTGATTTATGAGGACATTTTTAGGTTCAACATAATTCAAAAGGCTTAAAAAGCAAGGTTTAGATGTAGAGTAGGTTTAGGGCAATAGCACATACAGTTTGTACAGTATAAATACCATTACAGCTATTGACAGTTCCATGTGTGTTTTTTTTTTTAAATCACCAGTAGACATTAAGATTTATCTCTCTGTTTGTTTTTCAGACAATGCACACTTTTATTCCATGTTTTGTTCCTTCTTTTCTAGATTTCAGTCATGTTTACATTTTTCTTATGGGTCAGGTCATTTGAAGTCAGTCAGTAAATGGTTTTAGCTATTATTGAGTGAATTTACCACACTTTCTCTGTTAAAAATTAAATTAAATGGACTATTTAATTGATTAAAAATAGACCCTGACCATCACCAAAATTGTGATGTAAGAGTTTTTAATAATTAAACTCATGTTCCAGGCATGTTTGCAATTACATAAATCAATCAATCAGTTAAATTTAAAGTTTGTAACACTTTGAGGACAATAGCCACTGTTAACTAGTTGCATTTTATCCTGCCTATTATTAACATATTGGCTGTTTGTTTGTACTTATAAAGCACACAGATTGCAATTTCAGATTCTACATTCCTATTCCTACCATACTTAAGCATAATAACCACATCCCTAACTATTAATAATCAGCAAATTAGGAGTTTATTGAGGCTTAAGTTAATGATGAAAATTGGACCTTAAAATAAAGTCTGACCAAAATGTATGTTAAATTATATAGTTGCCATGGATGATCTAGAATTATTTTCCGTGATACTCTTCATGCAAGTTGTATACTCTTTTACTAAAAATATAATAGGCTATTTCTTAATGAAATCTAAGACCAAATACAGACAGACTATTGCCATTTTTGAAAGACTCATAGGTGCTTTTTACTTTTGCTTTGTGTGCCAAACAATGCTGCTATGAAGATAAGCACCTAAATAAATGAAAAATCAGACAGAGGCTAATAATTTTCCCATTGTACTATTTTCAAAGCCACGTATTTCCCAGACCTCTTGTTAGCGGCTGATTACTTGGAAAATTGTGTTGCACTATCCTTGGATCTCTCAGCAGAATCCTGTTAGGGAATTCTCAGCAAGCTACGAGCGTGAGATAGTGGGAGAGATTACATTTAACTCACATCCTCCCCCTCATCATTAACAAGCTTGTTAGACGGGGTGTTTTAATGATGGAATTCCAAACTTGTTTGCTCGCCAGCTCATTTTTGTGACTGGTTTGAAGACAAACCATGAATGAAAACACGACCCGGTGTGCTCCGTGAATAATTGTGGAACGGTAAGTCATCAGCTCAGCCATTGCTTGCTTGTTTTATCTAAAGGGAGCTTGTTAAGGCCTAAAAGAATGTATAAACGCTCCTACTAGTGAAAGAAAGTTGACATCCCTCTACTTCCTTTCTGGTGGATGGCTTGATGTCTAAATGACGCTCGTGGCATGTGGTAAATGTGTGAGTGCTGTGAAGTGGCTGATGTGATGTATGTGATGTAAAAAGGGTGAATCACTCGCACTAGCTAACATAACTTAGTCTGCTACCCGGCACACACAATGATGATGACTGCTGCATCTGATAGGGGAGGCTCGATGGAGGTTATGTTTTGGTGAAAACTTGGCAGTACATCTCAATAATGAGTTTTTCTTGTGTTTTCTTTAGTTTTTTCTTCTTTGTGACAGGGCAATTGTACTGTCTAAATTTGGGTGGTTGTGTGTGGGGGTGAGTGCATGTGTCCTTCACTCTTTGTTTTTGGAACAGAATGTCAACACCATTTGAGCAAAGACTTTTGAAGGGGCCACTTTAGAGATTGAAGCTTTTAAAATCTAATGAGCAATCCCACTGTTTACAAGGCTGACAAGAATACAGAGAGAAAGAGACAAAACACAGTTGAGGAAAATCTATTCCTCACACCATGTTGCTTAAAACTCAAAAAGTGATAACTTTGCTCCGTTTTAAAGAGATAGTTTCATATTTACAAAAGGAAAATTTTGGTATCTGTTGCAGATACTTTTTTTTTGTTTTTTTGGTAACACTATAGCATAGTAAAACTTTTGAACTAACTGACTTTTCCCCCTACATGAATTCTTAATTGGCTGCTTATTAAAGGAGTCATACAGAGGCAATTTTCCACAAGCTAATATGATTCTTCGTGGTCTTAATGGGAAGTTTGTAACATAGTTTGTTTTAAAATTTCTCAAAGATAGTTTAAATTTGAACCTGACAAAAACAGCTCTTTCGAAAATTCCCCTTTAAATCTTCACGAGCTCCGCTGACTCCACCCCTCTTTTCCGAGGCACTCTCAGAGGATCTTTTTTTAACCGTATTGTGCCATATAGTGAAACTTGCTAATTAGCACATTATTATAAAAAGGTAATTTGCAAACATTCATTAAAAGACATTATACCCACTGCTTCTGTTGGTGAGGCTGGATCATGAATGATTTGCGCGTTGATCAAGGGTGTTTCCCTTCAGAACCAAATGTAACGTTAATCCTCTGCATCTTCAGTCACTCAGATGTCGGGGGTAAATGACTACTGTTGTGTTCAACAACAAAACACCTCAATTGCTTAGGAGTCTTGCTTGTCTTTGCGTCTCGGTCTGATGCCAGCTCACTCAGGGTGGATCTGAGGTAAGACACCAGTTCAGTCTGTGTGACACGCTGCTGTCAATCAACTATCGTGGGAGTGGCCTCCGTCAATGTGACGCAACACCGACATGCATTTGAGAATGGCATGATTTCAGAAGGGGCAACTTACTTTTTATTAAATGAAAAGAAAACTACTGGTGGATCTTTATCATTGTAGGGTGGTTGTGTGCAGCACACATTTGAGTTCAAACAGTTGTAAAAGTGCATGTGGCACCGGATGACCCCTTTAATAGCAAGGTGGTTGCTAAGTTTAGGTATTGGGTACACTGCAAAATCCAACACCGTTGGAGAGGTGAGGGAGGATGCACGGTCACGCCGATCGCGAACCGCAGCGCAAAATGGCGGCCGAACACGAGACACGGCACAAAATGGCGATCTCCAGCCCGGTGTCACAGTATGGCAAGCCATTTGAGCCTTATCAAGGACTGTTGGTTCCGGTTTTTCAACCCAAGAGACTGTTTCACGCCCTGTCTGTCCCAGTCATACAGCCAGGTGTGCCGTATAAGGTCCAGTCGGTTCAGGTCTCACAGCCCGAGCCAGAGCCTGCCACGTTGCCACAGCCCGAGCTGACACTGCCGCTGCCACTGCCAGAGCCGGCTCAGCTACCGCTGTCACTGCCAGAGCCTGCCACGCTGCCGGAGGACCATGGCCCGATCCACCAGCGCCATCAGGTGTTCCTGAGCTGCCAGTGTCTGCCGCGCTGCAAGAGCGCCCTCCAGTGTCTGCCACGCTGCAAGAGCGCTCTCCAGAGTCTGCTGCGCATCCCGAGCGCCCTCCAGAATTGCCTGCACCAGCATATGGGCTATCAGAAATCCTTGCGGTTCCCAGTCCGCATTTATCGGGTCCCAACCCCGAAACACGGAGCCGTGTACTTCCCTGTCAGTTCTGGTATTACAGCCAGGAGAGCTGTCAGAGATCCTCGCGGTTCCCAGTCCGCATCTGTCGGGTACCAGTCCCGAATCAC
>JAUMHQ010000076.1:15667659-15712476 GCA_032361165.1 Enteromius paludinosus
GTTTTAGTTATGTTATGTGTGTTTATGTTCAATTTTGTTTGGGTGGGTTTGGTTCATTTGCAGCCATTTTATAAAAATGTTTAATGGTTACCATCACTGAGAGAAATGTGTAGAGGAGTCAGATGTTGATTTTGCGCTGCTGTGTTTAATGAGTGTGTCAACTCTATAGATTACACTTCTCTATAAGCCTTGTAAAAGTATCTTAGAGAAGCGATTACTAAGTTCAGCCTTGCCATTGCCCCTTTATTCAAGTCCGGCACCCGCCCCCGTAAAGGTCTC
The DNA here is from genome assembly GCA_032361165.1 of Enteromius paludinosus. NCBI lineage: Eukaryota > Metazoa > Chordata > Actinopteri > Cypriniformes > Cyprinidae > Enteromius > Enteromius paludinosus. Next base: position 15,667,939 of record JAUMHQ010000076.1, read on the forward strand.
TGCACGGCCCTGTTTATGTTCACATACAGCTACATGACACACTGCATGAACAATCATTTTTTAAAAATGTATGAAACTTTAAATCATTTTTAAATCATTTTTGAAACTTTAAATACATGTACTTAGCCACAATAATTTATTTATTTAATCTTTTCTTTTTTTCTTCATTTGTTTACATTTGTTTAACTATAGGGCTGTAACGATACACCAAACCGGTGTATAGGTTCGTATCACGATTTTTGAACCACGATTCGGTGCGTATCACGATTTTTTTTGGTGGGGGGTGGGAGGAAAACAGATCTACACGCAAAGAAACGGGAGCCGCGAGCTCATTTCAAAACTGCGAATGTCATCTGCACGCAATTGAAGCAATAACACGTGAATTAAATGTCATCTGCGCGCAATTCAAGGTAGTCACGGGGTGTGTTGCGATGCACCCTTATCACACCGCGACACAGTATCGTGGATCTGAGTGTCGCGATTTCGGTTTCATATCCTGTATCGTTACAGCTCTATTAACTAGCATTTAAAAAAATTGTTACATTTAGTTGATTAATCTACACGAGGGACATTTTGCTTTATTTTCATTTGTTGGTGGACTATCTCTTTAATTAAAATGCAAGTATTGTAGCATGTGAAGAGTGATTTCTGTAGTCCTCATGCATGAAGTAGATGATGACATTTGATGCAGTATTGGTGACATAATGGTACTGTAGGTGATTCTGCTGTCTCTCTGTTTACGCTGTGTTTAGAGTGAAGGGATCCCACATGCTTCCCCAGTGCATTCTTTAACCTTTTAGCCGTTTAACACACGCCTCACAAACGTAATAATCAATGTCAGTGGCCAGTGCAGATGACTGACTGGTTTGCGAAGACTGATTCATGGCATGAGTAGTGTAACTGTGTCACAAAGGGTTTAATTCATGCTCGCACTCACACACACAAAGTACATATCACTGTGGGGTGAAATCGTGCCACAGATGCCCCATATTAGTTCACACCTTCAGTACTTTGTTAATGAATGCAAGTGACACACACTCCCAGTGCACGAATGAAGTAGCACATGTGCCTCTGTTAATTGCGCACAAGTTGTCCCCAGGAGTTTGATGGGTCACGGTTTAGATGGGTCAGGACTGACTTCATTCAAGTAGATCAGACATGTGGGTTTCATTTTATTGCATGCTTTTTACCCAAGTTCTGTGTATTAAAGAATTCACTGTTTGTTCATTACAACATTACCACTGAAACATTTGTGTATAATGTATATATGCATACTGTAATTACAAATTTTAAATAAACAAATTGTAATAATAATAATAATATCTATGTATCTGCAATATGAATCAATCTTTGATTAGTCCATTAGTAAAAAAATATATATATATTAATTTAATTGAATTTAAAACCTGTTATTCCTGTTATGTATATATAAACAAATTAATTAATTAATTAATTAATATTTTGCTTAATTGATTTACGACTCATTTTACTTGTTCTTTATCTTTCTGTAATTGTGGTTATAACTATATGCATTTGTTTCTGTGCAGACTAGATCCATTTGGCTGCTCAAGAAATTACTGAAGGACCCAGAATGTCTTACGGATCCATTGACGCAGGATCTTTTGGAAGCAGAAATCCATTCGGTGGGCCCACAAGGCAGGGATACCAGCCAGTAGGTAAAGATCCTTTTTTTTGTTTTTCACACAGTCAGCGTTCTCTCTATTTATCACCAGGCATTCTTGAAAAAAAGGATTAAAAAGCATACAACAAAGATTTTGGTACCTCCTTATTTACTAATAAACATGGCATTGCGCATTTATTCCCTTTACATAAATCATCATGGGATTAATAAGCCATATGGCTAATTTCTGGCTCGTTCTCTCTCATCTGAGTTCTGATGTGTTTAGTAACAAGTGCACATCTTATATGCCAGGTTTTAATGCAGTATATAAACAGGACCATAGTGATGAATATCTGAACAGGGTAACCAAGTACATACAGCACTGGCTTATTTTTGTATTTTTTTAGTTCATTTTGTACACGCATAATCCGGGTTGACCTTTCTTTGATGCACTTCAGCCATAACTGTAAAACTAAATGTAACAAGCAAGCAAGGAGAACCAATAATAATGAGAAGGTGTTTACTTTTAATCACACTTTCCGTAACTAAGTAAACTCCAAAAAATTATTCCCCAACACTGTTCTGTTTATTTAAAAAAATAATTTTCATTAAACACCATTCCCTTTTTAATCAACTGCATTGTGTTAAACCGACTTGAAACAGTTCTGTTTTGTTTCCCCTTCCCATCATGACAAGGATAGAAAATCTTGAAATAAAATGTTATTTTAGGCATTTTGTTATGAAGATGATAAAATTGGGAGACTTGTTTATGTTTAGTGCTCTTTTATGTTTGTATTTTTAAAGACCTTCTGGTATGTTGGTGTTTTGGGGGGTTACTGGTGTGGTAACGTGTAAAGCATATGCTTGCGATTTTAATAATAATAATAATTAAAATACTCTGGGCATGCCATGCAAGTATCAAAACAATCTTATATTATTGCATAACAAGTTGGCTAATGCCTAAAGTTAAGTAAATCAAACCTATATATATATTTTTTCAATGTAAAAGGATGTCTTCATATTAATTTATTCAAGTATAGTTCAAGTATAAAAATTAAAATTTATCAGTTTCATAAAAACTATATTTGATCCAACTCAATTAATTTTCATTGCATTTCTTTGTTTTTTATGAATTGGGACTACACTTTAGCCTGGCTTCTGCGACTATAAAGCTCATAGGAGCTTTAGTCTGGCAAAGCTACCTTAACTGTATACTACTGAACGAATCTACAACCAATCAGACCACTCATTCCGATGACAAATGCGTAGCGACGAAACCTGAAGCCACCGTAACCAATTGTAGCTAGCTTCAATAAAGCAGTAGGAAAATGTCTTCACTTATTTTAATTACTTGTGCTCCGTTTTCAAAGAAAACCTGTCATGAAAATTTTCAAAACAGCTGCAACAGCAGAGTCAAATGATTGTTGCTGCTCGGTATACGCCATGTTTGAACGCCGCAGAACTGCTGCGTCATCGCGTTACACCCGCCTCAGTCATGCCGGGGGAGCTCGTTTCTCATTGGTTCCCACTTTTTTGGGAATATGAAATGCTCTAAAACGGCAGCTTGGCCAGACTAGCTTTGCTCGCGAAAAGAATGTAGCGTCAAAGGTTTGGTCAAAGTATGGGTGGGCCCAGGCTAGCTACACTTATTTATTGGATGGAAATCCTGCCCTCAATTAAATTGAGTTAATCCAATAAATAATCTTTTTGAGCGTATATAATGTCAAAGTTATTTGCTGGTGCTCATGTCATTTCAAATGCTTTCCACATTCTTCTGTGGAACAAAAAATATATATAATTTATTCTTTATAGGAAAAAGTTTTTGATCCACTTGAATTGTCAATGTTGATATTACATAGATAGATAGATACATAGACAGACAGATTTTTTTCATTAAAGAAATATCTTCCAAGAAACCCTTACCAATGTAGCTACTTTAAAGCAAGAAAAACTGTTGCACGCTGTGCCTTTCTGTGGTTGTTGTGCATACAGATAATGGCATGCATAACGGGCTGTGTCATAAGTGTGAATTTAAGCGACATATTTAGTTCACATGGATTAATTTGCATGAATACAATATGTTTTACAGGAATACGTTGGTATGGAAGTGAGCAGCTGAAATGTCAGTCTAACAGCATGTGCCTTTTGTGGGCTGTGTTTTTGTTAAGTAGAGTTTATGTTTTTATCAGAGCCGTGCAGGAGAAAGTGATGTGACAAATGTAAGAGAACACCTAAAGAAAGGAAAACAACGTCTCCCTCGCACAGAACGTCTCACAATCAAAACATGCAAAAGCAAATAGCGTCTTTTTTCACACAGCATGACCTGGGTAAATCACACATCGTGAGATGTCTCTCTCAGTCTGAGCGTTCCCACAGGACAACAGAGAGAGAGCGAGGCAGCTTGAGCTGTAAGAGACAGGGCTTTGATCACAGGCAGACCTGCGTTCAGGAGGCTGTCAGCTTTGCTGTGTTTGGGCTCCAGCATCAGGCCGGCTGAAGAGGGGCTCAGGCGATGATCAAAGCCGGGGTTAAGTCTCTAATGGAGTTGTCAGTCGAGCTAATCTTTCCCCACCTCTCCCCTGCCAAACCTTTTAACTTCCCTCCAGCAGCATATGCATTTCTCTGCTGTTCTCTCTCTTCCTCTATCGCTCACTCTTTCTCTGTCACTCCGTTTACTGCTGTCATTCTCTTTCCTCTTCCCGGTCTCTTCTAGCTAAGCAGCAGCAACGCTCTCTCCAGTTTTATCTTCTGTTGCTTTGTTTGGCTGCTTATTTTCTTCTTTCTTTCCTGTTCCCTCTAACTGTCTTTCTTTCTTCATTCCTTCATTTTCTTGCATCTGTTCTTCTTTGCTTATTTAATTTCCCTTCTTTTTACCATTAGTTCCTTTGTCTCTCAATTTCTTCTTCAAAGTCTTTTGCAATCACATTTTATTTCTTCCTTTTCTCTCTAACATCACTCCTGCTTTCATTCAGCCCTCCTTTCTTCCTTTCCTCCAAATTTCTTTCTTTTTTTGTTTCTTTCTTTCTTTCCTGTTCTTCCGTCCTTCATTTCTCTCCTCTGCCATCACTGTTTCTTCCTTTCTGCCATCGCATTCTCACTTTCTTTTTAATTTCCTCCCCTCCTTCAATCATTCCTGCCTACCTGCAGGCGCTGTCACAGCATAGCATGACCATATCTGCTCCTGTCATGGTCCTCACCATGTGATTTTTTTTCTTTTTTCTTTTCTTTTTCAGTAATGGTTAACTACACCGTTGTCTCCCTCCTCTCTCACAGCACACAGGAAAAAGCTCTTGTCATGAGACGAGCGTCTGAGCAGAGCCCAGTGCATGTGGTTAGTCTGCGTCTGGATGAGGCTTCAGCCTCTGCTGTGTTCATTAGGGAGGTTTGCAGGGTGGGTCTGTCTGTGTGGGGAGACTAATGAAGGGACACTGAAACACCAGCAGGTACCGCACAGCCGTCATGAGCGGCCAAATCCGGGGCGTGCTCTCCGTCCACACTGCAACGATCCAAACAGAAGGAAGAAATGAGCTCAGGTGTCGTGCCTCGCTCAGAGAGAGAAGCGGAACAAACAGCATGACACCACACACACACACAGCTACAAAACACGGCCTGATTGTCTGCCTGTTCTATACCATGCAGTGGGTGTGTTTGGAAGATCCCTTTTTTCAGGGATCTTTGGCATTGTGAGTCTGGGTTTTACATATAAGTCCAATTACTGCACTTTTGTCTCATTCTCAGAATTACAACCCTCTTAGACTTCTCCAAGTGCAATTTCACGTAAACCAGTATTATTGTCTGTAACCATATTGCATGTTACCGAGACAAAATGTGAAAAGCAAATTGACTGAGGAATAAAGGTCCTTTCACTCACAGAAGTAATCAAGCATTCCGTGATTACCTAGAAAGGCCACGTCGTGCGTCAATGTCTTGATTGCGTTGTAATTGGTGGGCTTGGGAAGGTGGGGGTCTTTTAGTACATTTCAGTATGGATTGTGAGATTACATCAGTGTAATGAGAGCAAATTTCATAACGTTTAGCGACAAGTTAAGTGCTGAGAAAGACTTGAAATGTCAAACATTATGTGTTAAATACCCATTAACATACTTGAGCCTTGTTTTCTTGCACTTTCTATTGTAAAATGAGCAAAATGTCTGTCCTTGGGTTGGTGTCCAAGCTGAATAAACCAAATCTAATTGGATGCATTATGGATTTGTATGCACCAAAAAGGTCTCAGATTCTTGAAAAATAACATTTACAAGCATTTTAATGGAAGTTTCATTGTATGTAGTACACAGATACTTGAATAGCAGTCAATATAGGTGCATAATAGTGTCTTTGTGGCATATAACTAAACAAATTTGAATATCATCTAACCCGCACTTATTTTCACTAGGAGAGAATTGATTGACTGAAGTATTTATGCATTTTCTACATTTACTTAACTCAATAACCTTCTTTGTGTGTTCTTCTATGACTGAAACTTCAAAGTACTTGTAGTTATCTCTTGAAGAACCAAGCTTTAAATTTGAGTTTCGCTTTCCAGAGAGAACCCCAGAGTTATCTTCACAGATTAGAGTAGTTGCCTTGTCCTGAAATCCCCACAGCTAAAGATTCTTTATGTGTGGAGTGTACAAGTGTGTGTGAATTTGCTGAAGAAGACTCAAAGGAGGGTGCAAAGCACTGCCAGAACTTATGCACTCACTTGAGCTGCTCATACTGTGCACGTAACTCAAAACACACAGTGACTTCTGGTTGATGACAGCAAAAAAAAACAAAAAAACATGCATCCTACAGTATAAGCAATGCACTTCAGACTGGGGTTCTAAGTATTTTGAAAAAATCAATCAATGAGACTAAGCACATTTAGCAGCAACAAAAATTTCTAAAGTGTACATTTTTACTCTGGGGAATTTTTTGTCTTCTTCATCCTTGAAAGAACATGAATTTACTCAAGTAGCAAGTTATTAATATACTACCCTCTAGTAATGTATTTGTGTTTTTGCCCTAGAGGCAAAGTGTTCAGGTTAAATAAAAAAAAAAAAGTTCAATGTTAAAACATAAATAAATAAATAAAAAATAATTGCTTAAAAAAGTAAACAATTTGCCAAAGTGTTAACAAAAATAAAAATAACTCAAGATACTGTTAAACGTTTTGGGGTCAGGAAGATAAGAGAAAGAAAATAAATGTATAACTTTTACATTAACATAGTAAGTCTTTATTAATAATATTAATTATTATTAATATCTTAAATATTAATATCTTATTATAATATATTAATTCGATTTTTTTATTCATTAAAGAATCCTGGAAAAAAAAAACATCCTGATTTCCACCAAAATATTAAGGACCATAATGTTGCAATCCTAATTCTTTCATGCAATGTCATTAGAATATTCTATTTCTACTGCTCAAATAGACATAAAAGTGATATCGTTATAGACAATTTTCAAATTTACAGAAATTATACTGCTTCATGCCATGATTGGAAATTCAGAATCTAGCATTTAAGAAAGTCATGTGAAGTTACCATGTGCAAATATTTGTGTGTAACATCCTGAACCAGGAAAATGCCTAACTTTGTGATGCTTTATACTAATAGACAGATAAAAACTGAATTATGATTCCAGCATAAGCTATCATGTCAGTGTATGAAGCACTCACACATGCATTGGATTCCTTAGTGAGTCATTGTGCGACAGGCCTGGTGCTTGCACTGCGGGGATAAGGACCCGTCTCACACTGTATCACACGTATCGTCTGACAGCCATCTCTGGCCTGTAAACCCCTCTCTCCCTTGACTCATCTCAGCTTTTTTTAACCCTCTGTCACAGCTCTCAGGCAATACATGGGATTACATTCTAGTGTTTGAGTTTGCGTTTTTCCGTTAGAGTGCGTGTGTGTGTGAGAGAGAGAGAGAGCGCCACATGCTGACCTCATGCATAACAAGGAGAAAGCTTTTGATTAAGTCATTTCCTGATTTGAGAGTATAATTGAATACCCTGCAGAATCTGCATTTGCAGCCTTGCCGAACAATTCAGAAAGGGCAGAAGTTAATTTGTCCTGTGTCCCAGATATTTAAGATCAATTTTCTCACCCCTGACTAGAGAAAGTGCTTTGTGGGTTTGTTTTCCCTACAACATGCTTTGTCTCTGTTTATTTCCAGAGTTTCCAATTCTCAAACCCTAAAATGCACTTTCTGAGCTCTCCCAATTTCTGTAACTTTCCTTATGCTTTGCCCCATCTGATTTTGACTCAACTTCCACACTTTTCTATTATACTGAATGAAATGTATGTTATAGATAAGTAGATTTCCATTTCCAGAAATAATTATCAGCTTCAAAAGCTCAATCTATGTTTGCCTCAGGTTTTAGGATTTCACAATCTTTTGCAATGTAGGCTTTTATGCAGAAATATAACATGATAAAATTAACTATTCATCCATTGTTTGAAAAAGACATTTGTCAGGCTAAATACAAGTTACACACACAGGGACAAGCACATCAACATTGCATTCCCATTGCAACATTGCTCAACAAGGCCGCGCAAACGACGGGACAGGCAACCCGCTGTCTGCCCCTCCCACCCCCAAACAAAAACGAAAACTAGAAACAAGCACATTACAAACTATCCCCGCGGCATTCAGGAAGGCATTTCCCTTTAACAATTTTTACAGTAGCCAATTAAGTTGAATGGTTGAATAATAAGCCAAGCACAGGTTCTGAAAAGATACTGTATTGACATTTGTCTAAATACGTGTACATCCCTTAAATAAAAGTACTCCTCTTGCCCTTTGAAGCCACGACCAAATCCAGCTGCATTTCCACCAAGCATACAGCTGTATAACCAAAACTGCATCATTCTGCCCTAACACACTAAAATAATGTTTTTATAAGCCTTAACAATACTTTAGCATTAAATGTAACTTACTCTCTTAAGGGAACGTCTAAAAACGAGTGAAAAACACGAGACGTGTTGCTTCTTCCACCAATTTCAAAGCGCTTGGGCGCTCGCGCTTCTGTAGCGTTTGCTGTTACTAGGCAACCATGAATGCGCTGTCAGTCCTAAAAACATTTCTGCTTTGGATTTTAAACTGCGCGGCTCTGTTGAAAATAAAGATGTGAATGTGAACATGCATGTGAACGGCCCCTAAGCCTTTGGTGACACATAAACTCCACAAAATTAAATTGTGGATCTCTCCCCTTTCGGCTTCTCCCACGCAGATTGTCCCGCCGGAAGAAACGGTGGATTGCGCTAAGCCTTCACGATTTGAAATGTCTCAAATCTACTTTTTATTAAGTTTTAATTAATCAATAAATATCATCCAAGACTGACTTTTCCAAGACAATACTTTTATGTTCATTTTAATCAATAAAAATGTGAAAAAATATATATTTTTATTTTAGAAAATTGATTTTGTTACAGTCAACCAAAAGCCAGTTTCTTATTAATATTAATTCTTTATATTTTTATATACTAATATTATTGTTTATTGATTGGCTTTAAATTGAAGTGTAACAAATACAGTATGTATGTTTTTTATTATAATTATTTACTATCTACATTTTCCACATAGCATTGAATGAGTTAGTAATATCTTTGTGTTCTTATAACATTCTCTATTAAAATATGTTTTCTTGTATTTTAATTGGGAGGTGTTCTATAGTTTCAGATTAGATGGAGCAACTAGAATGATCATTGACTGTGTTACAGACACAAAACAAATAGCAAACAGACAAATAGCACCATATGGTGATAGAAAACATTTCAGAAATTCAATGCAATACGTGTGTTTGTGTTTGTGTGACGAGTTTAGCTGAATCTAGGTGTTAAGAAAGATTGAGAGAGATTCCTGCTGGATCTTCTTACATGTGCACAGGAAGTAGTGCCCTTGTGTTTCCCACTTCTTAGCCATCACATACTGTATATGAAGGGATACTGCTCAATGCAGAGTGGAATGAATATGGAACATCCATCTATCACCGTGATGGAGGAGAGAGTATGAGAGGTGTGCGCATAGCTGGAGGCCAGTGGAGATAACAGTAAGGGCACAAAAGGTTGTTTCCCTGAAAAATGATCCACTGAGAACAGCTTATCACCTTTGTACTGCATGCACACACACACACATAAACACCAACACATCTGGCTGGAAGCAGTCAAAAAGATAATGTAACATGCTTCTTGCTGTCATGTAAACTGCACAGCAAAAAAAAAATATATTTATATTTTATTTTTAATCTGCTCATGTCAAACTATAAGTCACGGATCCCCATTTTCTTGCTCTTGAACTGTTAATAACATAATTCATCATGTTTTAGCATTGAGGACATTTCAGTGATGATCAATGTTTACAGATGTAGCCTACAAGTCAGCTCATAGTTACAGTCATCAGTATGTCATGTACTGGGGTTTTAGTTTGGTTTTGGTTTGGTCAAAATGAGAGTTAGGGTTAAACAACATAAACATAAAAATAATTCAAGACTCCAGTGCATCAATTAACGTTTTGTTTGTAAAAACTAAATTTTGAAGTTTTTATCAGCCGATTGAACGATTGAACAGTACCCATTCACTGCAGTGCAAGTTATAAGATGGCAAATGTAAAATTATATTATCCTAATACTTTTGCTTCTCAGTTTGACACCATGAAACTGTCAACATTCTGCTTTAATGATAAGTGAAGCATGGTTGTGGAGATAAATGAGGGTTTTGGCTTCTTCTAGTATCCTCCTGAACAGCATTCATGATTTGTTTTGTTTTTTTGTTAAGAAAAAAAATCATTGAGGAGTTATTTTGGTTACTGCATTTATGCTTGAATGGACCAACAAGAATCACGGACAGGACTATTTCCTGTTTTTACCTGCATCCTCTGTGCCAAGCCCAAACCCTCTCTTAGTGTTGAATATGCGTCTGTGCAAAAGATTGCTTGCGATTTTCCCCTCTCAAGAGCAAGTGCATTAGAGCCCAGATGAAGAGTTGTGAAAACAGCACGTCAATTACAGTCATTTTGAGGGCAGAGGTAGACAAAAGCTGAGAGACGACATATTTGTGTGTATGTGCGCAGGGCCAGTGGGTTGTACTTTGATACAGAGGTTGTGCAGTGGATTTTGATTAAGAGCTCTTGATGATTACCTGTTCTTATCAGGGAGAGCATGATACATGCTTTTGATGAAGAAAATGACTGCGCCCACACGCCCATTTAGGTGGCTCACGACACAGTTTACGCCTTACTGCTGTCCAGAAAACCTGGTGTGTTTTTGATTTTGCTTTGTTTGGCTTCACTTAAATGCACTTAAAGCTGCATGATTTGACACCTGTTTTATGGATCTGTGACAAAAAAAAAAAGTTTCACACAGAAATGTTGTCCAGAATAATAATAATAATAATAATAATAATAATAAGTATGCAAGATTCGCAGGCACCACTTATGATAAGCTTTTATAGCTTATTTTAAAGCTATATTTTTAAAAGCTTTAACTAGTGCTTTAAGTTCACTTTAGGCAGTTTGCAAGCAATGTGACATTTATATATTGTCAACTATCAATACTTCTTTTCCCTCTACAGCTACGCAAGTCAGTCCCTCAGAGCTGCAAGACGTGTTCCAGGAAACCTCCTCTAACATCTTCCAGATCAATGCTAACGGTGAGTTCAAAAAGCCTGAAATATTCTGAACTTGATTGAGAGCGATTAAGCATAGCATGAGTTGTAAGTAGTGAGGTGAAAGTGACAAACTTAAAAAACAAAGAAACTTCTTTCTGTCTTTTTCAGTGGTAACACTAGAGAAAAACCTCCAATCGCTGGGAACATCCAGAGACACAGCGGAGCTGCGCCAGAGTTTGTAAGTAAACACGCACATGCGCAAACCTGAGCGTGCATGCTAACAATGCATGCAAGTTGTGTGCACGTATCATTTTAGATAATTTGATATTAATAAATTAACTCCCAAGACCTTTTATTGCAGATTTGTGCTTCTTTTTTGATTTCCTTCACAAGCCTTCAGTGGTTTTAATAGCTTCCCTTTTGCTGACTCTCTACAGAGGACTTTAAATCCGACCAACATCTGAGTGCTCTCTCTCACTGTTTCATCACCTACCGCCCAGCATGTATTGATTACTCATCTGACTTCTGTAGTCAGGATGCCGCAATTACTAAATTTCTTTCCGATGACAAAGTAGCTGGTCTGAAATTGCTCTTGTTTGAAATGCATTACACAATCTGTGTCCGGTGGCGAATCATCAATTATATCAGCCATTTTTTTGTTAATGAAAGCACTGAAAACATAATGCTGTCTAGAGTGTGTGAGTGCGGTTGTTTTTATTTCCCTTGAAGAATCACCATCCCTAAGGCGCAACATGACATCTATTGTTAGCTATAAAGCCTTTGGGCAGATTGGCTGCCTAAAACCAAATGAGATAAGCAGCGATGTCTTTCTGCTGCTACACCCTCTGCTGTTCTTGTGGAGTGATTGCACGTTAGACAATAAAGAATTACGAGCTAAAATTATATCACAAACCGCATTAGCGTGTAACATTTCCCTTGTGTGCTGCTGCAGTCTTGTCTTGTTGGGAATTGCACGGAGTGTAGGTTTATTGCAGACGGCTAGTCTCAAGCACACCTGAGTCATTAGCTGATGTGAAAAGTGTAGTGTGCAAAATATGTGTGATATATTTTTTTTGTATCCACTTCATTAGCGTCTGCATGTATATTCAACAAAGCTGCACCTGCTTCTCTCGCTTTTTCTTTGCGTCGCTCACTTTTTCAGTCTTTAGAACTCTCCTTTAGGGATGAATGCTACAAATCCACTGGAGTTCCTTAATGATTTTGTAAATGATTCTTTCAGTAATTTAAGAATAATTGGATGTAGCTATATAAACGCCTACATTTTGGTGACATATTCTATTTTATAGAATTCTATTCACAGCAGTGAGGGCTCAAGGAAAGGAGGGGTTTAGACAGACTGATTCTTCGAACTGCTTAACACTTTTATGTTTCATGCATATAAAACTGTTGTTGGGGACTCCCAAAATCAAAATATGAACCTTTCATTACTTTAAACTTTAAACAGATAGAATAGAACCTAAAGTAGAAAAAATAGAAGTATTTTGTGTGAGTCATGCACTAAAATCCAAGTTTTCAGAAGCCATATAATGCAATCATTATTCACTGTAAATCTTGTCTTCCGTTCTAACCGTATTTGGCGTGTTTATAAATAGTAAATAATGCCAGAATTTAAATTTTTTTGGGTGAACTACTGTATCAGTTTGTCTCATCGTGACACACAATCCACAATAGAAATTTCTCTGATTCAGTCCTTGAGTCACTACACTGATTCACACTAACAACTCAAGAGTTTGAGACTGATTTTGAGTCTTTTTGAGTGATTCATTGAAAATAACAGCTCATAAGTCAACGGAAGTCCATTAATAGCAACACGAGCAAACCAGCTATGAATATATGTTTCAAATACCAAGCTGCTGTAGCTAATGTTTCTCAGATTTTGCAGTTTATCTTTATTTATTTATTTATTTTTTCTTTGACCTTGAATGTGCTTCCCTTCGTGCCAAGCTTAATCCTGCTGCTCCAAACAGGGCACTTGACAACAACCCCCTCTCTCGCTCTCTTTGCTGCTCGCTGTCTGACTCTACCCATTTTCTTACTCTTTCTGCCCTCTGCTGCACCCCAGCCATGATTCTATTACAGCCAGTTTCCACGGAAACCTCGCAGTTCCAGGGTCATGCCTCCCAGATGGCGATATGTCGCCCAAAGGCCCTGGCAGACTGAACCCCCCTCCCCACCCTAAACTTCCTCACACACACACACACACACACACACAAACATTCACATGCTCTACAATGTCACAGGAAAGCAAGATATGGACTGCCAGTGCGCTAAAAATGCACTGACTGAGTGGACTTCAGAGACTGGCAATGAAAGAGACAGATGAGGCACGTGGCCACTGGTTTTTGCAATTTCGGGTATTTTGTTGCATGACTTAATCTATAAAAATGATTTTTAATAACCTGTAGAAATGCAATGTTATCTTAAAATATCAAGTCATAATTCTACCACTAATTAAAAAAAAATCATTAATGATCCCTGTCAATCATACAGAGCACAATAGAAAGGGAGGTTTTTAATATCTTTAAATAGCAATGTTTTTATAGGTGTTGCACGATATTTTATGTGCAGTATCTTCAGACTATGACAGTATTTGCTTTATGTTGAAATTATACTGTATATTATTGAAATGAAATATTATTGCAATTGAACAATTATTGTTCACAATATTATATTAATATTTATTAATTCAGTAAGTACATATTACAACTGATAAAAAAAAAATTATATTTTATAAATACTATAATATATTTATTTCAGATAAATGCCAAAAAATGCACTGTTCATCAAAGAATACATAATAATAAATATAATAATTATTACTGTACGTGTACAATATTAAACAGAACAACGTTCAGCATTGGTAATATTATTAAAAAAGAAAAAGAAAAAAGAAAAAAAAATATATAAATATATAGAAAGCATAAATACATAGTACTGAATGGACAACAAATTACCTATCATAAAGCATTTTAGAATAATAAAAAGAGATTCAATGATTATTTATACAAAATTAAATAGCTAGTTATAGCCCTGCTCTCAAGTGTTAGCTTGACAACTTACAACTCGAAGTGTTTGCACACGTGCAGTGCATCGCATTCCAGTGAAAAATCACTTGGCTAATTAAATTCGACCCATCTTTGTAATCATAGAAACACACACGCAGCAAAACTAAGTGGATTAATCGTTCACACCCTTTGTTTGTCATTGTGCTCGTTAGAGCATTACACATTCCGCTCTGCTGCATTCAGGGCTTCTGAGAGACGCTCTTCGTCTTTGGAGTGGAGGACGCTCCGCACTGTCCGTCCTCGTCTCTGCTGAGGATTCTTTCATTTAGACAGAAGGTGAGCCTTATGCTGAGAAGCCTGAAAGGGCCAAAATTACACTCAAGTAAATGGTCATATCAAAAAGGTGCCTTAAATGTTCGCTCAAAAAATGAAAATTATGGCATTATTTACCCTCTATGACTTTTCTCCTTTTGCAAACCACGTGTAACGCGTCATGTGCTATTAATTAATATGCAGACACAAGATGCCCTGAGAAATTACTTGAGTTTCAGGGTTCTTTCTCTCACAAAGCTATCGTATGACTTCAGAAGACTTGGGTGCATGAGTGTTTTGGCGTGCTTTTTGGTGTTTCTGGACCTTGACAGCCTCTATTCACAGACTTTCATTGTACTGTTTGGAAAAGAGCAGCACCATTCAAAAACGTTCTCTTTATAAGACAATAATTTTATCTCTGGGTTATTGTTTACACAATGGCAGTAAATTATTCATGATGTTATTATTTTTCATTTCTTTGCACATAAAAGGTATTCTTGTAGCTTTGTAAAATTACAGTTGAATTACTTTATTGATGTCCTTGCTACGTTTCTGAGCCTTTAGGATCCTTACTGTCTATGGGAGGGTCAAAATTAATCAAAAATATCTATATTTGTGTTCCGAAGATGAACAAAGGTCTTACAGGTCTGGAACGAAATGTTTAATTTTTGGGTGAATAACCCCTATGATGTTGATGATAAAAACTGTTTATGTGTAATCCAGTAGATTACATTACTAACTACAATTTCCATTATGTCATTTGTAATCTACTTTTTATATGTAATCTACAAAGCACTGAGTATTCATTTTATGATGCTGAGGAAAAACCAGGCTGTTATAACTGTTACCATAGTTAACCACTGCTGCAAATCCGATATTATAGTCATTATTTCATATTAGTAATTACCATACAGGCAATCATATATATCACAATATTGTATTTCTGCAGAAAAACAAACTCTATATCAGGCATGACAGTAATATTATGATTCAGTAATGCTATCTTGGCAGAAGACCAAGCGTGTGTATTATTAATCGTCTGATCTCTTAAGCAAATGCAAAGTTAACTATGCATTATCAGAGCAATCAGAAAACGAACAGATGATTAAAAGCGACTTCTACATCACCTCAAGCTTTCAAACCAAAACAAGTGCAATTTACTTGCAAACTCATCAAGCTAATTTCACTTCTATTAAAACCCCCACTTAATCAATGTAGTGTGAAATATATTATTCATAAAGCCAACATGCCAAGTATGCCTAATGAAAAATGCACCATAAAGACCATTAGCTAAATTAAGCGGGTTCTGAATGAACCTGTTGTGAACGTTCACTCCTCACGCACAAATAACTTATCAAGAGTTTCTGTAGCTCTTTCAGTGAGTATCATTCGTGAGCCGTCGTGAGATATGTTTTCTCTGTAATTTTGATTATGTATGGCATCGCTGCACAAACTTTGCCTCACCTGACAATGTCAGGATGGTGTCCGTCAACATGACTGATCCGGTATGCGTCATTACCCCAGGTCGGGATCGCTGCTTAATGGCACGCTACGATAGGATAATTGTTTTCTGCTCATTAGTCCTACATTTCCTCGGCTCAGCGGGCAAGTCAACTGGTGGACACTCAGTACTCTGGTTTGATGAAGAGTGCAGGATGAGTACCTCAGAATATTCATCAATGCTCCGCTTCTGAAGTGGACACCTTCAGTTTATAGCTGGTTTAGTTTTATTTGCCATGTACTTCAATGGTGAAACTCAAATCTTTTCAAATTGTATTTCACAGTGCATTCAATTAATCAGGAGACTGATGATTTTCGTGAACGTGTAGTCTAAATTGCTTCTTTCCTCACATTTAGTGTTTGCAGAGTGCTTTTACTTAGACTGTTTAATGCACAGCATAAATGCATACTTTCACAGTAATCACAATCGCTGGAAATTACTTACCATGCACTTGAAAACAGATTGTTGATTCTCATGTACAGCTGATGGAAAAAAAAAATGCATGCTGATTGTCATGACAACAAAAAAAAGTTTGTGTGGAGCAGTGCATAAGGAAACACAGACATTACAGTGCATTTGCTTACATACAGTACCAGCTGACAACTTTCCATCCTCGAAAGGCAAGATTAAAAAAAAAAATTAAATATTCACAGGTCTGTTCTCTGTGGTTATATTGCATCTGTTAGAGATTATAGGTGTTATGTTTATATCCCTAGACTTGTTAAAATCACAGAAAGAGAGATGGGTTTATAGAAGAATAGAACAATGTTTATTAGTTTATGAATGCCTTGATGGTGCGATATGATTCATATAAAGCACAGCGTAATGAAAGAGTTCTTGGTTCACTTGATCTTGGGCTATACAGTATGACCTGGACCGACCTTTTTGCTAACAGAGTAGTCATCATAAAAGTGGTCTCATAATTTTTCATTGCAGCGCTACCAGCACCTAATGTAATGAAGTGCAGTAATGTGCTTGTGAAACAGCGCTCTCTTTTAAACTGTATGTGTGTGTTCAATATTTTATTTCTGTCCTGAATTGTCAAATGATAAGAAGCTTTTAAAGAAATAATAGGCTGTACAGTACTGTATGGCTGAGAAACAAGTTGAGCAGTACAGGAAGGAAGTGATGTGAGAAATGCAATGAAACACCTTACGAAATAAAAACATTGTGTTCCTTACACAGCTGTCTAAAACTAAATAAAAACTCACAGAAGTAAATACCCTCTAGACTTCAAACAGCATGACCTCAGTACATCACACATCTGAGGGAGAGAAGTAGCTTTTGAGTCACTTTCACAAGTATCTTTGTATTACATTCTGACCTCCAGGTATCCAGTAACAATTTGAAGTTGGATTTGTGTCTTTCAGGTTATGCAAGGCAGCGTGGAACTGCAAGGTTTTGTCTATTATGTTCTCTGAGGTACTGCAGAGCTGCAGAGAGGAGGGGAAACTGGGGCCAGTTATCACACTTTTTCCTTTTTCCTTTTTGCATAAATACCTTAGTCTTGAATTAATTATTAATTCATGTTTACCTTATGTGATTATATGCCCTAAAGCAAACCATATCATATGCTTTTCATCAGATTTCAAACATTCAATTCATGAAGTAATTATTGTGACAAACGCTTTTTGTTTTTTTAATTATAATGAAATAAATAAATAAAAAACAAAATGTGACAACTTGCCCTTACGTTTAGCTCTAAATCAAACAACTGTGTTTGTGTGACCTTTGCCCAAAATACAAATTTGCCTCACTTTTACTCACCTTAAAGCATCCTAAGTGTATGTGACTTTCTTCTTTCAGACAAGGTTATATTAAAAACGGTCCAGCCCCCTCCATGCCCTTCCATAGGTATAATTATGGCTGTTTGCTGTACAGTATGCAGTTCTTAATGCGTGTGCTTAACAAACACATACGGGGGGCTTTATCCTCCCACGAAGCTGTGTTTACTATGGGATGTTTTACTACGGTTACGCACGCTTTATTTAACGTCTTCCAAAGTGTATACAGCAAAATACCTGTAAACAACCCTTTAACAGAGTAAAAACACAGTAAATAACCCTTTAAAGGTTCTTTATTGGCATCAGTGCCAAAATGGAGTCATGGATTCTTTTAATTTCACAAAAGGTTCTGTAGAGTTTTTTAGATTCTTCACATTTAGAAAAAAATGGTTCTTTGATGAACTGTATATTGAAACATTTTTTGGAGACCCTGGAAAATGTTTCTTCTTTGGCATTGCTTTTTTCAAAGAGGCTAAGTAAATGTTTTAAAGGTTTTCATAGCTTCCAGTGGTGCCATTACAATCTCTTTCGTTGTCTTTTTGGTCTTCGCCTCTTAGTTTTTCATCTTCTCGTATCACTCAATGGTCTCCACCTCAGCTGTAAAAGTGGCTCAATCTAAGCATTCAGTCCGCAAGGGCTTCAGACAGAAGATGGCCAGTCAAAGCAGAGGAAGATTCAGATTTTCTTCCGCCGACTTAACAGACACGAAACATGCTAAATGCGGACCATGACTAAACAGCGTTTGGGGAAATAAACTGCTGGGTTTTGAATATGTGGGATGAGTAATAACAGAACTTTTCCACTGCTGCGTGGTGACCCTTGAGATTGTGTAGGCCATATTGAGTTTCACATGTTACCGCTGAGGGAACACAGGAAGCTGTAATTGAGGGCGTATTGAAGGTGTTCAGTGGATCATAGTGTGCAGTATAATGAGGTTGAGTCATGGACGTTTCAAAGGGCTTTATTTGTACAACTGCAGTGACTAAACCAAGGCATTACTGTTGAGTTTTAAAGCGATTTATAGCAGTTACATTTTTATTTATTACAGACAGCAAAAAATGAATCCCACCACAGGTTTATTTGCTGTTTTTTGTCCTGATGTGACTTTCTTCCCTCCTCCAATTGGTAAAGTAAGTCTTCTGTGGCCTGGCCTTGTCCTTCTGGTCTTTTCTCCTGGTCGTTTCTTTGTAAAATATCCCTTCTTACAGTCAGCTGAATTTCAGTGAGGACATTTATGTTCTGTTATCTCGGGCACCAGGTTAACTTCAGCTAATGTGACATTGACAATGGCATAACACATATGCAGATGATGCCATGCTGACCTCTAGTCTATGCCTCAGACAGTGTTGTGTTGGTGCATGTGATGCTTGTGATTTTCAAATTGTCGGCGTCTTAACTGCCTGGGGTCGACTATGCAGCTGCAACACGTGCATTTTTTTCAGATGGGTTATGGGTTAACTTAAACTGCTCTTTCACATTTGATGTACATATAGGAATAATACAGCATTTAAATCTTTACAGGGTCTACTTTTATGTCTATACATCCACAATATTAACAAAACATTGTGCTTTTATTAAATAAAGAAAATTAACAGGGTGTGTTCTCTGCCTCTCGGTCTCCGTGATGTTTAGATTGAAACGCGTCAATAAAATGAACTGAAACTGAGTCACAGACACGAGAGATATATCTATAGAAAGCTTGATATGTATACTCTTAGAGGTTTAGTTCACCAAAATCTGTCATTTTTGACTCACCATGTTATTCCAGATTTAAACTGAATTACCGTTTTCATGTTTATTTTTTTTATTTTTATTTTTTTTTCTCCATATAATTGCACTGATCCAATTTAACAATTTAGTTAAACATAAAAAATTACATATGTATGTTTTAATGCTTCCAATTCATTATAATTGCATGGGAAATAAAAACCTGTGCAGTATTCAGAATTTCCTATTTTGTAAGTTTTGCAGGTTTTGGAATGATATGAGGTGTGAATATAAATTTTAATTTCACGTGGACTGTCTGCTGAGTTTAATGACCTGTCAGCGACATATATAAGCTATTAATTCACTACTCCTGGGAATGACCTAACTAGGCGCTATCAGCCGTGCCCTAAAACCCAACACTAACCTATTTAGCAATGCCAGGAGGGGTCTTCAAATGAAAAGTACTGGAGGGGAGGAAAACATTTTGATTTTATACATGTTAGCCATCATTGTAATACAGTTCCAGGCATGCTCTCTCCAAAAATCTCAGCCAGCAATATTAAGTCCATGTATGCAGAACTGTCATTGCTCGTGTTCAGCCTTAAATTGGCCCAATCAGGTTAAAAAAAGGTGCCCAAAGTCAAGCTTTCTGGGTGAACTGCTCAGCAGTGTTCCCCTATTCTCTGGCGTGTGATTAGAATGTTCACTGTGGACCTCTGGCTTTTTTGTTCACACAGCACAACTGCTGCTGCCGCTATTGTTACAGGTGCTTTTCTGCTCGACTGGTCTCGTTTCTCTCTCGTGGACTGAGAACGACAGTGACATGCCCCCACCCATAACGAATGCACGAGAGATGTTTCTGCCTGACGCCTCTCTCTTCGTTTCCTTCCTTGCTTTTTAAATCAATATTTGAGTGAGAGGTAGGCCCCACGTTCGCCGCCACATATCTCTGGGGAGCAGGAGGCACTCTGGCCGGTGGTCTTGGTTTGGGTTTTAAAGGAAGGCATCAGACGGAGCAGGGCACAGACACTAAATCAATGGCCTTATCCAAACCCCTCGCTCCGCATGAACAGAAAGCTGAATTTCTATCAGGAGATTATATTTGTTCACTAGCTTCTGACCCGTTGGCCCCTTTTCCCCTTCTATCTTCCATCCAGCTCAGAACTGCAAATAATGCACAGCCAGGCTCATGTTTTCAATGTCTTTAATTCTCTCACTTTTGCCTCCTTTCCTGTCTTTTTCAGGCCATGTTTCCTCCTTTTTCACCCCCATTACAGAGATGGATTATGACATTGACGTACACTGGGCACAGATGTCTCAGGGGCTCTTCACATAGGAAGCATTCTAGCGTTAAAAATGGCTAGATAGAGGAATACAAGTGAACCAAAGGCGCGTTTATGGGTGCATGAAATCCCAAAGAGCGTTTAGCCCACCCCTTAGATTGCTTTGATTGGTCAATGGTTTAAAATAGACATTGCAACGTGCCACAACTTGCAAGCACCTAAACTTGACTTTATTGTGTTATTTGGCATAAAATATTGGCATATTTCAAAGGGTTAATCCATCCCAAAATGTAAATTTTGTCATTAATCATTTACCACCATGGCGTTCCAAACTCGTAGAAGCGTTGTTTGTCTTCAGGAAAAAAATTTTTTTAGATACTTTGGACAAAAAAAAACTTTTGACTGTCCCATTGACTGCCAAGTAAATTACACTGTAAAGGTCCAGAAAAGTATAAAAGACATTGTCAAAATAGTCTGTATTTTAGCAACCGATGAGTATAATTTTTATACGCAAAGAAAATTATTTTTATTTAACTTATATTTTTATTTCATTTTATTTCACTTTTCACGCCGGCGTGATGGCCGACCTCAGAGGGTAAAGCTAACATTCAAAACATTTGAAAATCTTTGCTTGTCTAGTTAAATTGCTTTCAATTTCAGGTCATTTTATGTTTACTTCCATTCAGATTTGAATTGAAATTTGCTTTTGCTATTCAGATTTTAATTGCAAACCAATTCAAATCTGAATCACAACCCTACAAATCTAGCAAATATGATCTGCTTCTGTAACCCCCTTAGGGCCCCCTGTTGGTTTGGAGCCTTATGCAAATGCTAGACTGGCTTGTGGACTGGTCTCTTTCTTCCCTTATATTTATGCAATCATAAATATTCCCCTATATAAGCCCAGTTTATGCAATCCATTTGTCATCTGTTCTAATTGTGCATTCTGTACATCAAACCTCACATCGCACTACCTTTCTTCCATTTGATTTGCCATCTCTGTACACAACGTCTAATCCTTTGCTTCTCCTCTGGGGCGGCAGATTGACTCCTGCCTGGAGCCTAAAGCCTTCCTGACATCATCTGAGCTCTGCAGTCATGACACACAGTCCTTCACTGCACAATGCTGTTCCTCTGTCGCACAGTCATTAATATTGATTTACTTAATTGGTTGAGCCTAATCCATCCAATAGGGCTGTAAACCTAGTACAGCTTGGAGAGCATTGCACCTTGGGATAGTTGATGAATCATTTTGAATCGTCTTATGTGGTTTGTAAAGCATGATTACCCGTCTTTCACCCCTCTCGCTCTTCTCCCTCTCTTTCAGACATTCCACACAGCAGCAAACCAATAAAGTCATAACAAGCACAAGCCAACTTGTTAAACAACTCACTGACATCATCAGCGGGTCTTCACGGGTAAAATAAATCTTCTCTGCATCCCTCAGTTTGTTTCTTTGCTGGAACAGTCATCCCTATATAAGTATAGCCTGTGATGGTGGTTTATATCATAAAGCGTTTCCACTGGCATTTGTGCTGACAAAAATATAATTTTGCCATGGTAAAGTTACTGTATGGTGATGTTAAAATGAGGCAACATTTATTTTAAAATCATGCTATTTTGTTTCCTCACAGCAAGACAGACTCCGTCTGACAAGACTCAAAACAGAGCTATCAGAGTCTGTGCAGCGTTATGGAGACCTGCAGAAGGTACACATGAAACATTGGCCTTCCCTTATTTCCCTGTATACAACTGTCAATCAATATGAGAAATAGCTATTAAAATAATGCAAATTAATAATACTCAATAGGTAGGTACTTTATTTTATCATAAGTATATTTGGAATGTTATATTATGTTGAAATATGATTAATATTAGAGTATATTTTACAAGAAAATAAGAGGATTAATTGAATGGGTTACGTATTACACTTACTTTGTTCATTTGTGTGAAAGTTACTAGCATTTTATATATATATAGCACAAGGCTAAATCAGATCTATAATATTAAATACACACACACATATATAGGCATATACTGTGTGTGTGTGTGTGTGTGTGTGTGTATATATATACGTATATACACTCCTCAAAAACATAAAGGGAACACTTAAATAGCACAATGTAACTCCAAGTCAATCACATTTCTGTGAAATCAAACTGCCCACTTAAGGAAGCAACACTGATTGACAATCAATTTTGCATACGGTTGTGCAAATGGAATAGAAGAATAGGAACAGGTGGAAATTATAGGCAATTAGCAAGACCAGCAAGGAGTGGTTCTGCAGGTGGTGACCACAGACCACTTCTCAGTTCTTATGATTTCTGGCTTATGTTTTGGTCACTTTTGAATGCTGGCTTTGCTTTCACTCTAGTGGTAGCATGAGACGGAGTCTACTACCCACATAAGTGGCTCAGATAGTGCAGCTCATCCAGGATGACATATCAATGCGAGCTGTGGCAAGAAGGTTTGCTGTGTCAGTCAGTGAAGTGTCCAGAGCATTTGAAAGAGAACACCAAGATTGGCAAATTTGCCACTGGCGCCCTGTGCTCTTTACAGATGAAAGCAGGCAGCAGAACGTTCTCCATGGTGTCTCCAGACTTTGTGACGTGCTTTCATCTGTGATGAGCACAGTATGGCAGTGGCGAATTTGCCAATCTTGGTGCTCTCTGGCAAATGCCAAACGTCCTGCACGGTGTTGGGCTGTAAGCACAACCCCCGCCTGTGGACGTCGGGCCCTCATACCACCCTCATGGAGTCTGTTTCTGGCCATTTGAGCAGGCACATGCACATTTGTGGCCTGCTGGAGCTCATTTTGCAGAGCTCTGGCAGTGCTTCTCCTGTTCCTTCTTGCACAAAGGTGGAGGTAGTGGTCCTGCTGCTGGGTTGTTGCCCTCCTACGGCCTCCTCCACTTCTCCTGATGTACTGGCCTGTCTCCTGGTAGCGCCTCCATGCTCTGGACACTACACTGACAGACACAGCAAACCTTCTTGCCACCATTGATGTGCCATCCTGGATGAGCTGAACTACCTGAGCCACTTGTGTGGGTTTTAGACTCCGTCTCATGCTACCACTAGAGTGAAAGCACCCCCAGCATTCAAAAGTGACCAAAATATCAGCCAGAAAGCATAGGAACCGAGAAGTGGTCTGTGGTCACCACCTGCAGAACCACTCTTTTATTGGGGGTGTCTTATAATTGCTTATAATTTCCACCTGTTGTCTATTCCACTTGCTCAACAGCACGTAAAAATTATTTGTCAGTTGTTTCTTTCTAAGTGGGGAGTTTGATTTCACAAAAGCGTGATTGACTTGGAGTTACACTGTGTTGTTTAAGTGTTCCCTTTATTTTTTGAGCAGTATATATATATTTATTGATGATTAAGGACATGCAGTCATACATTTTTGTTTACAATTGCCTCCATCCTCACAAGATAAAATTGTGTTTTTTAGTTTCCAGTGACAGTAAACATATATGAAATATTAGTTGGCATCCTAATTTTAGACAGAGATGTACCAAAAATTGATTTTATATCTCAAAACATTTTTTTTTTCTCACAAAGTTCAGCAATTGCACTTTTTTTCTGCTAGCGATATAGCCCTATTGATGTGCTGTGCATGTTTTAAGAAATTTTGTTTTAAAATAGTCCCCAGTCTCCTCAACTATATGAATGCAGTCCTTTCATGCAGCAATAATGTAAACCAGTGAGAAAAGAATCTACTGAAATTCTCTTTAGCTCAGCTGCTGTCACATGTCTGGCTGTATTTGCATATTAATGTAATTTTTTCTTTTCTCTGACAGAAAATTGCAGATCGTTCGAGAGCCTTGCTTCCTCCTGCACAAAAGGACAGGAAACAGGTGAGTGGGCTTCAATATCTCAGTCCAGGCAGAGTCCACTTCTTCCTCTTTGTTCTTTCATGAGCTCTTCGACATCCCTGTGACAGTAAGATAAAGAGTGTGACTGCGTGTGTGATTGCGTGTGGATGAGGAGCTCTTTGAAGCTCGTTTTTTCTCACCACTTCATTTTGTAGCAGGTCATATATTGACTGTCAGAACTTCATGACACTTACAAACATCAGTCCTCATCAGAAGTTTGTTTTGAACCACTACGCCTGTGGTACAGAACCTTCAACCCTGGGAGTCATAAGGTGGTCAAAGATCAGGGCTGGAAAGAATATAGATCCACAAGAGAAGATGCATAACCATTATTCATGCTTAAAAGCAAAATAAAAAAATCAGATTCTGGCATCATGTCATTCTAAAGATGGATTTCTTTGAAAAATGAATTGTCATTTTTGAGTAAATTATTGCTTTAACCCTAGATTTCTCCAGAACAAGTATCTTAAATTGCGTTTCATTGTGAGAACAAATAGAAAACATTTTGTGGAGAAGAAACAAGAAGGCTTGAAAATGACCACAGATGACAGCCCTAGTGATGTTCACTCTCAATGGAGGAGTTTCATTTGATGAAACACACTAAAATTGACATCTCCATCACCACACCTTTTTTCAGATTCCATCAAACTTCAATTTTCAGTTCATCTGAGTTGGCTCAAGGATGTACTGATGATTGAAAGTGCTGACTGAATGATAGGAATTGTGTTCAATATTACCTGTGGTACAACAGCAGGTCAGATTTGCTCAGCTGGTATGTGATTCTAGCACATACATACACGCTCTTCCCTCACAGTCTCAGGTCTTTTAAAATCCTCTCTTATTCTATTCCGTTCCCTCCTGTCGCTCTCTAGAGATGCTGCTTTTATGTGAGACTCTGTCACCTGCGGCAGTGTCTCTGATCTTCCGTCTCCTTCCACAATCCCCCCTGGAAACACCCGACCAGAGCAATCAAACAGGATGTGTAGTTCTAATATGAACGCCAAGAACACATCCAAAACAAACAACATGTTGAGTTGTTAATCAAGAGTAAGACGTTATTAAGGAGTTGTTTGATCGCCAGGTTCTGCCGGAGTCTTTTTCTTTTTTCTGTCTGAGTTCAGAAGAGAACAGGGTTTGTTATCAGCTATGCCAATCTGTAAGATGATTCATGAATGTGACTCACTATTATGAACGGAAAAATTACAGCGGTATAGGCTTTTATTAAAGTACTCATGAAAATCATATGTTTAAATGAATTTCTCAACATGAGGTGTAATTTGTTATAGGCTCACTTCCCTTTGGGTTGAATAAAAAGAATAACAAAGCGTTGATTGTTTTGAGAGTCTGTTTCTATAAATACGTGATTCATCTATAAATTTATTTTTTATGATGTTCTGTCTTTCTTTCTTTCTTTTATTTCCTCTCCTTTTAACAGTCAACAGTTTTGACTGTTGATATATAACACAGTCTCACTCCAACTCGTCACATTTTGATGCTCTGTCAAAACAGTTTTGCGTAGTTTAAAAAAAGGTACCCCTTTTTTCAGACACATTTCGACGTGAGGGGTCCTCTGTTGTTTTAAATAGGAAATATATATATATATATATATTTTTTTTTATTTTATCATCATAATTAAAAGATATATTGGGTAAAAACATTGGCATTATTGCATATATATATATATATATATATAGGGGTGTGATTTTTCAATGTAAACAATCAAAAAAGTTTTAATTAAAATTATATTATTTACACATTTATGAGCACGTAACCCGGCCCTCTGCCCCTAAACCTACCATCTGTCAATAAAACGCAAGATATAGCAGGCAGATACAACCACTGTGATCATTTAATTGAAAGATATTAATATTCCAAGTCTTCTGATGCAAAACGTTTGATTTGTGAGAGGAATAGACGCGGTCGCTGTCTCAGTCTTTCGTGTACTTCCTGTCT
Organism: Enteromius paludinosus; assembly: GCA_032361165.1. Classification (NCBI taxonomy): domain Eukaryota; kingdom Metazoa; phylum Chordata; class Actinopteri; order Cypriniformes; family Cyprinidae; genus Enteromius; species Enteromius paludinosus. The sequence continues at coordinate 15,694,596 of JAUMHQ010000076.1, forward strand.
GTGATCGATTTCATGCGAAAAATGCGCTTCAAGAATCCTTACGTCAACATTGGGTTGTCATTGGCTCTTGCGTGTCTCATGATCGATTGCGTCTTACTGTTGTGAAATACTATTGGCTCTTGTGTATCGCGTGATTGATTGCGTCATGCTACCGGACGGGAGTATGTTTTCTGAATGAGATGACAGCGCGTGAACGGAGCGGGATCATTTTTAGTGATTAAAACCTTGTGTTTTACTCTCTTCTTCACATAAAGACTTTGTATGGCTTCAGAAGACTTGGAATGTGACACGACTTGTTTGTAATGTATTTATACTGCTTGTTTATGATTAGTGTGTGCAATAAAACCTGTACGGTAACTGCATTTGCCTGTGTGTGTGTTCATATTGTTCAGAGGTGGGTAGGTTTAGGGTAGGGGTGGGGTTTGGTGCTCAAATAAATCTAAATATAAAATACATTATATATATAATACATAAAAAAATATATAATACATTTATATATGCATGCAAACCATTACATTACATTAAGCCAAACAACGGGGGACCCCTCACATTGAAAAGTGCCTAAAAAGGGGTACCTTGAGCATCGAAAAACAATGCAAAACTGTTTTGAGCAAGCGTCAAAATGTGACGAGTTGGCATGAGACTGTGTTGTTATATATTAAAGTTTATCTGAGGCAGAATTACCTGAGGTAGAAACAGAGTACTAAAACAAAACAACGCAGACAAACTAACTTATTTTAAAGGAATTATTGATCAAATGATTAGCATTTACGGCAGCTAACCAAAACCCAAATTAACGTAAAATATTGTTGATAATTGAAGGGATGTTTTAACATAGTTTCGGGAAAAGCACGCTGAGTGTCAGCACAGCCGGTACCCATTGAAGCTCATTAGTATTATCGCTCACCAGCCTATTATCCAATTTATCCGCCTCGGCATAAATACCATCGATCCTCTCTTCTCGGTATCTAGTTACGCATGATCCCGCCTTCCTCCCCTTCTCCGCCTTTTGCGGGGTTTTTTTCTCTTTCCTTCGCACCTTCAAAGGGGGGCGAACGGGACCGAGCCTCGCTCCGAGCTCTGCCCTCGCTAGGGTTACTATCAGCAGGGCTCGGAGTACGCAGAGCTCCCGGCTCGCTCCCCGGACAGCACGTCAAATTTGCTTATTCTTTTTCCATTTAATTGAATGAAGAAGTGCGAATTCGTGAAACGGGGGAAAATAAAAAAATAAAATAACATTTGTTTTCTGTAAAACCTTTAATTTGTGTAAAAATTATTGTTTTTGCACATCATTTCATTTAAGACATTTTACTGTAATTTTACTGTTTTTGATTGGCAGCTGTAGCTGCCAGTCATTTGACTGTTCGTTTATTTATTTTATTGTGCATTATTATTATTATTATTTGCAGTGATGAATTTGAAAAAGAACATCCAGTGCAAAATAAATTGCACAAATGTAAAGTACAATAGTGCAGACATACATAGGATTACACTGCAGAGATGAATAATAGCACTAATATAAGAAAAAACAAAGAAAATGAAATAATGCATATACAGAATTAGAAATAACACATATAGTTGTTTAAGTGAATGTACAGATATGTTATTTATAAGTGTACCATTTATGTAGTTTACAAATGCTATGTATAAATTTGTCAGGTATAATGGAGAGTGTATAGTTATGAACCTTTTGATTGTTTAGGGTGATTTCATAGCATTACTCAATATTGGTCATAATACAAAAATAAATGTAGTTGCGCTAATTTAGGTCTGAAATCATACAATTATTCTACAGCAGCAAACTATACGTTATTAGTTAAGAAATTTAATTGTCTTTCTCACTTGTTCTCCAGACAAAAAATGTATTCTCAGGATTCTCTGTCATTGGATTGATTGGTGGAAAAAATGGCTCCACTGATGTAAATAACTTGCTTTTTGCTATAATTAAACCATCGACAGGCTTCAAACCCTCCAAGACTTCTAGTTGAACAATCTTTGTTAAAATTTTTTTATTAAAGTTACTGCGATATGAGTGCAAGTCTTCAAATCAGAGGTACATTATATAATAGCGCTTATCCTCCAGAGAATTTAGATTAGTAAGACCTTTCTGAATAAACGTATTAAACTGGGAATATCCCATCTTGAATGAATCATGCTGATCCTCTGACTTGGACCGTTTGAGTGTATAAGCGAGCCCTCTATATTGAGTTGAACACGTCTTGTAATTCAAATGTTGTGAGGAAATTCAGACCTAATTTTATTAGTTTACTGTAAGAAGTTTAAATATAAAATAAGGTTTAAATAAGTCTATTTACATTTGAGAAAGAATGTGATGTTAATAGGGTTATTTTTAGTGAATACATTTTGAATTAATTCAAATTCAGAATATACGAAACTTTAGACTTAATTTCAGGGTAAATTATGCATCTGAGATACAGATACAGATTAAAGGATAATTTATGTTGTACATCTTGTCGGTTTTTGAGGAAAAACTCCAACTACAAGCCACTCTATCACCTAATAGACAAAGATATCCTCAGTGAGTGGGATGACAACAACAGTGCAAAAAAGATGATGTTCTCAGAGTGGCATTGTGCTGGACCGAGATGTATTGGATGTGCTAATTCTGAGAGGGAAGAATACAATGAGTCATCCAACACATTGCAAAAAATAATAGCACGCCTCAGGCCTTTATCGATGTCATGCATATGCAAGTTAAGAAATTAGCAGATCAATGTGGCTCTCTCTAAGTGACCAACTCCCACCTCTTCAACCTTCAGGCTGACAGAGAGTTCAACCTAAATGACTAACGAAGGCGGCAGGCGATTCTTTTGCTGCAGTATGAGGTGGCAAGTCATTATCATTGTATTACATTCTCCACATCCGTGAAATGTCAGTGCTTTGCTATTATATAAGATGTTTACAAATGGATTGCAAGGAAAGTTGTGTCACTTCTAATATAGAAGTTTCACCAAAGTCGGGTCTTGCTTCTGTAAGCATCCGCAATTCTCTGATGATCTGAGCAGAGGCGGTTCTGGGGTCAGTGAGTGTTCAGGGCATGCGCATGGAATCGTCCTTTGATTAAATGCTACTATGTTACACTTTAAAATTAATGTTAGAATAACTGCAAGAAATAATTTTTAATGAAGTAGATAAACATATGAAGGTCGACTGACCTTAAGGCCCCTATGTACTTCAAGCGAAACCGAAGAACAACCTGGTGTGGTGTAATTTTGAACAAAATCAGGCCAAAATGAAGTTTGTTTGAAACTGTTTGCCAAAACAAACTTTCCAGAAAGGTTTGCTCCAGCTGGTAAACGTTTTAACCATTTGGTCTACCAATTGTGAGGAAATTTCAGACATGTGCAAGTAAAAACATGAACACAGTGGAGAGCTACTTTATGGTATAGAAATTAGTAGAAGTTGATACTGAAAGTGACACTGTTTTTTATGTTTACTAAAGCTATTAAACCAGCTTAACAGTGTATATGTGCTTATTTTATATATTGATTGATGAATATAAGCATTGTTTGTAATCTTATAAAGGCTGAAGAAATATATATTTGTGTGTGTGTGGATAGAGCCTACAGACTCCATTCAGTGAACTGGTTGAAGAGGGGCCGTTGTTCGGAGCGGGGGAAAGCATTGAGGGCGATGGTCAAGCATTCCTGTCAGAGATCAGTGAAGAAGATGTGGAGATCCTGAGGCAGAGAGAAGAAGCACTGTTGCAGATTGAGGTAGGAGCTCCTTAGCCACGCCCACTGAAGAGCTAATTGCATTAAGAAGCCACGCCCAACCCCTCTCAGCTTTTCATTATTAATGAGCATTCATTTTCCTCATTGGGAGACATTTTAATGCACATAACCATTAAAATGTTTGGGCTTGGTTTCATTTTTTCAAATCTTATACTCGCCAACACAAACTCACAAAACACAAATATTTTTACAATTTAAAAGAACTGTTTCAAAATGTAATTAATTCCTGTGATGCCATTACTCCCGTCTTCAGTGTCACACGAGGCTTCAGAAATTCTAATTTGCTGATATATATATAGCATAATAACATTATATAAGGATCAGTAGATATTTTTAGAGCCCTAGAACAATTTAAATTTTTGTCACTGACAAAATCACTGACCTTTCATTCCAGATTTTAGACACACTTGAAAAGAACAAACATTATTGTTGAAAAGAACAACGTTGCATCACTTACATTTTTATACAAACAGAGCCCTCAGGTCTGCATTCTTTTTGTACTCGCCATCATATTTAGCAACTGTCTGCTTTACCAAAGCTTTCAGGGCAATTTTCCTGAGACTCAATAGTTCGTTTTATTCTGCTGTCTAGTCACAATCAGACAAGCAGACGGCTTTTCATACACCGCTGAAAAACAGCATCACATTTCACCACTGAAGTATGTCTCGTCTGTAGCAAAACAGCTGTTTTCCCCCAGATGTGCATTTGCACAGATGTGAACCTGCGATGATGGGGTCATTCTGTTTTTCTTTGACATCCGTTTGGGCCCATTTCAAAGCCATTTGTTTCGGACGTGCACCGTGTGCTGGTTGTCTTTGATGCAGGGTGTTCAAAGACAAATATGAAAATGAAATAAATGTCAGCCCGTTGTGATTATCGACAAGGCTAGAGGGAAAGCGAATTGCGCAGATGGCGTATTAAAACAAATGGCTCCTTCTTGTTTGAAAAGCAGGGAGTTGAGAAACGAGAGGGGCCGCATGTCCTAATGACCGATGACAACCTCGAGAAAGCCTTGAAATGAAGACATATGGCTTTTCCTTCCCGAAGACCTGTCTGAAGTTCATAGACTCTTGCTTGCTAACGCAACTACCGCATCTGGCTAACAGACAGGCATCAAACAATCCCACGTCTCGAAGCCCTTTTAATAAATTCTCATTCATCACACGGACAAAACCTGAAAGGCTCAAACAAAACCGACAGCTTAGTTTAGTCACAGAGAAATTGGAGGTTTTTTCAGGTGATCAGAAGGGTGATGAGGATGAGTCGGTGCTCTGAGAGCTCTTACGCAGGTCCTGGAGATTGTCTCTGGCCCTGGGCCCAACCGAGCTGATCATATCTGACAATGTGCTTTTTCTGTCTAGCATCTTCCCGCCTTCCCAACCCCCCAAACCTCCAGCCTGCCCTGCGACGCCTCCTCACGCAACTCCGCTCAAGTGAATCACCAGCATTTGCAGCCCTACTCTCTCTCTTTCATCCATCTCTCTCTCTCCCGTTCACTGTTAGATGGGTTCCCGAGGGAAATGGAGAAGATGGAATGTCTGTTATCCGTGTAAAGTACAATCAGTCCCCCCCCCCATTCTCTCTCTCTATCCAAAAGCTGATCTGTTCTCCTGAGCAGTTCACATTTACTCTGACGGCCTGTGCGTTCAGGCGAACGCTTCTTTGGAGAACCGCGCAAAGGGACGGACACGCACAAACAAGCCTGACAGAGGATGTGGAGTGGTAGGGGGGGTTATTCCACATGCTGTTATGGATTCTCCTTTTTGATTTTCTATGAGGTGACCCGCAAGGGTAATGAACTGTACCTCTGGGATGACTAATTAGATTTGGATTCACCCTATATTACAGTGAAGCGACGGACACATTTGAAGGGAGGAGCCAGGCTCCGCCCTCCACCGTTTATGACATCAACCCCAGACGTACCTCGCTGACACTTTGGCACCGGCCATCATTTCATCAAAATGAATTCATAAAAAAAAAAAGGAAAACATAGGGCATGACAAAGGACAACTTTCAAGGGGAATCTGAATGCAACACCTGGCCCATAAAGGAGAAAAAATACAGACACGTGTCTTCCCTGCTAATGTGTCCAGTGCATCCCTTTTGCCCTTCAGTGAGAAATGGAAGTTAGTGCTGCAACAGTAAATGATGTAAATGGCAGACAACCACTGCTGTAATGTGCTTGTGAATCTCTAGTCTAGTAAAACTCTTAACTTTAGATTGAAAAGCATCTACTTTCACAGACCAAACCTTTTTTGGTCTTTTTTGCTTCTTTGGTTTTTTAAGTTGTTTCTCCCACACAGCAATGTGATTGAATTGAGAGCAAAGTCTTCTGCTTCTCTGATGTTCTCTGATGAGTTTCCAAAGGGACAGTGGAGGGTTTAGTTTTAACTTGAGTGTTGTTCTGCTCATAGACATGTTGCTATTACTGTTTTTTTTTTTTCAAGCAGTGCTGTTTTAAAGACTACTTTAGTTGAATAATTTTAGTTATTTCAGATGCCATGCCCATGAACTTGAATTGAATCTTCAAGTTTCATCTAAAGTGTCAAGTATTTTTTTATTCTAATGCAATTCAAAAATGTATTTAAATATTAAGATTTCCAACTTAAAGTATTAATGCCATTACTAGGATATAAAATCATCCTGATATAAGATTGTGGTCATAATTCCAAATTCATTTGTAACCAAACCTTTATTAAAGTCCTTTATTAAGCTTTTTAAAACAGGTAAAAGCACCGTTTATTTTCTTTTATGGGCACAATGCATTTTATCTGTTTGTCTGGGCAGGTAACTGTATCTATGTATAATGAACATGATTTTATCATGTGCTCATGTACTTTGTTTTTGTGCCTTGTAAATGGAAGTTGTTTTGATGGTGGCCAGTCAGAGTACATTGCATGCTTATCTACTTTGATGCATCAAGGTAAAGACGTTGGTATTCTTAACAAACAACCTGACCTTTGAGAGAACAACGACTCTGTGGGGGTGCTCTCTCTCATTCTTGCTTACTGCTAGTCATTTAGTCATCTCCGACTGCCGAAACAACACACTATACATAATGCAAATTGCCAAATCAGTCTAAAACATGTAAAAGCATTTACAAACACTCTGTAAAGCATGGATATTTCACTGTGTAGTAGCTTCTAAATAGCATTTAATGCTTGAGTATGCTAATAATGTGCTGTTATTTCATGAGCTTGGGTTTCTTGACATTGATACTTTTTTTAATTTATGAAACAATATTTTTAATTTGTAATATCTGGGAAGCGATAGCACTTTTGTTAAAAAAAAAGTATGCTCATTTTCTACAATATAGTTCTACATTATACTAAAACGTTATTTTATTGTCATTTTAGTTCAAGCAAATGGACTAAAATGAATGAGACTTGACAAAATGAGAGTAAATGTAAAGGATAGATTTTTTTTTTAACAGGCGGCACACACTAAAAGGCTTTCAAGACCAAACTAAGAGGGTCTTTCTGGTTTTACATTTGCTGTATTGATTTGTTTTTCTGAATGTAATTTCTATCCTTTTTCACACATTAATATCTGTCTTGCTTTCTTTAGTGTTTGCCATTGGCTTTATTGCGCATCCCTGTGATACGCCTCCGATTCTTTGTTGTTGTTGTTTTTGTGTCACAATCAATAGCAAGTGCTGTTGAGCAACTCATATTCCAGTCCTCATCTAAAACACGACATACACAACACTCCCCCCTCTGTGGATAAGATGCACACAAACATACTTTGTGCCCGAAGACTGTGTGCTTTGAATTTTGAGGTCCTTGGGCTGTGACGGAAAGGAAACATTTGATTTTACATTATAAACCGTTTATTCAGCAAGGGCAAAAAAGAGACGTTTCACGCTTAAGCCCTCAGCAGGCTGCGTACAGAAATGTCATCATTTTTTTGGTGCTGTAAGCGTGCGCGTAAATCTGCTTAACAGTTTTTCTGTGGTGGCACTGACACCGCGTCCTGTTGCCCATTGCCTTTGGGCCGGGGGTGTGTGTGGGGGGTGGGGGGTGATGTGGGGAGAATCTCATATCAGCGTTAAACACATTTATCTAGGAGAGTGAGAAAAATAGAGAGAGAGAGAGAAAAAAAGAGAGATGTGGAGAAGGGTGGTGGCTGGGATTCAGGGAGGAGGACGGAAGACAGCATTAGAAGTGAAAAAGCAAGTCTTCCACAGTTCAGTACTGCAAAGGTTTTTAACCTTTACAGGCCTAGAGATCCTCCAACCACACTCTCTGTCAACCCAGTGACCTCCAGCAGAAAAGATAGATTTTCTCGGAAACCCTTTGTAAAATAATCAAATATGATCATTCTTTAGTGATTAACTAAACATTTAAAGTCAACTTGACACCCCACTGAAAGCTTTTGTGTTGCTGTTGTTGCATTTAATGAGATTTCAATTCGTATTAAATATGGCGTTATATGAAACAGGATATTCAAGGCAAGGATATTTGTAGGGAAGTGGTTGAAATTTTACCCATAATTTTGTGTGTGTGTGTGTATGTAAGTGTGTGTAAAGACAAATGATATCTATGAGTATTTCACGTATCAATGTGTCCTATAGTGTAACAGCAAAAATGTGATATTGTGAAAAAAAAGAATAAAAAAACATTTTTGTGTGTCATTTTTTTTCAACACTTTTGCTGTTACAAATATTCAATAGTAGAAGTAGTAGCAGTAATTGTATATTTAGTGCTAGTGCAATGTATGGTTAATAATAATAAAATATATATTTAAATATTTTTATAAATAATTTTTATTTAAATTTATTTTATAATCGTATTGCATATTATTACATATTATCTATATATTTCACTCTTAAAAGGTTTCAAAATAAAAAAGAAAATAATAATAATAATTTAAAATTATTTTAGTAGTAAAATATATTATTATTATTACTATTATTATTATTATAAAAAAATAACATTTATTTATTAGTAGTTATAATAATAGCAGTGGTAATACCTTACTATTAAAGGAGTCATACAAAGCCAATTTTCCGCAAGCTAATATGATTCTTTAGGGTCTTAATGGGAAGTTTGTAATATAGTTTGTTTTAAAATTTCTCAAAGATAGTGTAAAAAACGTTCATTTTACCCTGTCAAAAACAGCTCTTTAGAAATCACTCTGTTCTGTGCTTCCCCTTTAAATCTTCACGAGCTCCACTGACCCCACCCCTCTTTTCAGAGGTACTCTCAGAGGATCTTTTTTTAGCCGTATTCATAGTGAAACTTGCTAATTAGCACATTATTAGAAAAGGTGATTTGCAAAGATTCATTAAAAAAAATTACACTCACTGCTTCTAGGTGAGGCTGGATCATGAATGATTTGCCCGAACATAAACACATTTCGGTTGATCAAGGGTGCGTTTCCCTTCAGAACCCAATGTAACGTTAATCCTCTCCGTCTTCAGTCACTCAGATGTTGGGGGTAAATGACTACTGCTATGTTCATTAATACATTCAACAACAAAACACCTCAATCTCTTAGGAGTCTTACTTGTCTCTGTGTCCCGGTCTGATGACGGCTCACTCAGGGCGGAGCTGAGGTAAGACCAGCGCTGTGTCCGAAATCGCATACTGCTTAAGTAGGTACTACATTTAAAATTGAACGTACTACCCGACCGTTAAAACATTCTATATAGTATAAATGTGGGTAGTATGAATGGAATTTATACTACATCCGCCATATTGATATTGTCACATGTCATGCTTCGTCACAACAGCGCGACAATTTAATCAAGTCATCAGTTTATTTAGAATGTGTTAAACAAGAGTAATTTAATCACAATAAACAAAGTTTGTTTGTTTTTACCTGAGGTACGTACACTTGAAATGAGCCGCGTCTCAACTTTTTTCTTTTGGCTTGATTTCAGAAGGGGCAACTTATTTTTATTAAATTATAAGAAAACTACTGGTGGCTCTTGATCATTGTAGGGTGGTTGTGTAGACACACTCCCAACACACATTTCAGCCCAAACAGCTTGTAAAAGTACATACACCGGATGACCTCTTTAAGGACCAACTAGTTGTTTATTAGCATTACTAGCGTATTGGCTGTTTATTAGTATTATTAGGCATATAGTAATGTCTTATTCTGCATGAGCATATACTGTACTTGATCCATTAAAATAACGTTTATTAAGGGAAATAAAATATGATGTGAATTAATGAGAATATGTTCCCTAATCTAAAGTGTAAGTATTAAAATATTTACTATAGCTTTATTACTACATGTTATTTTGATATTACATAAACAATAATAATAATAATAATGAAAATACTTTGCACCTTTGATTATTTAGTCAAAATAAAATATTTTATATACCCCTCTTCAGAATCTTCATGGACTTTCAGGCTGAACACCCTGACATTGAAACACAAAATCTAGAACAGCCATGTCTGGATAGTTTTTCTGTTAAGCCCAAATCATTTTAAACTAAGGCTCGCATTGATTGTTTTCAAAGACAGCTGGATTTTTAGAGGCCTTCTGCTGGAGCATTGTCATTTAAGACCACTTTTTGTGGTCCAACTGCAAAAGCCCCACCTGTTCCTTGAATCCTTTGAGCTGCAGCAATCAAGCAATAAATAAGCTGCCAATTTAAATGCACTGAGGCTGTTAGACTGGCAAAGATCAAAGCCTTCTGTGTTAGCACAGCAAATACAGCATAGAACCGAGCACCTCCCCTCCCTAAAACAAAACCTACACACCGAGCATAATTAGCCAGCATCTCCCCAGGCACTAGCTTAGCTGGCGTGTTCTTCTCCACCACTGTCAGAGCAGTGATGACGGGCATCAGTACAGCTATCGCAAACACAATATGCTCTTTTATTTTCTTGTTTGCAAAAATCAGCCATTTTATGCACAGTCCCTTGACATCATTCTGGAGATTGCTTTATGATTCTGCTGTCTTGGTGAAAGCGGCCTTATGTAAGTCTAATTATGCCCCTCAGGACCACGCAGGCCACTCAAGGAGACTGAAGAACATTTAAATGAAGAAAGAAGAGGTGCGCCATACAAAGATAAGACTTATCACTTGGAGCAATGGCTTACCCAGAAATGAAAGTTCTGTCATTATTTTTTTCATTCTCATGTCATTTCAAACATCTGCTGTTTTGTTTTAGTCAAAAACAAAAGGCAATGTTTTGAAAGATTATTACACAGCTTTTGTGATAAAAAAGACAAGCTCTCAATCTCAACACGGTAAAAAAATGATAGCACAATAACTAATTTTATATATATTATTATCATTATTATTACAGTACAATAGTAGTAGTAGCAGCAGTATTACCTTTTAATTTTGTAGTAAATGTATTAATTATCCATTTTGTGAATTATTCTTATTACCCTTGTTGTTGTACAGTAGTAACACCTTTTTATTTTGTATCCCATTTTTAGGAGTACATCTATTCATCCGTGTAACAAACATAGTTTTCAAACTCGTTCTGGGAGGAGAGATCAAAGGCAGTAATTATCGTCTCCGCCCCTAATTACCCATTATCTTATTATCCTATCAAATTCCCTGCGCAGCCCTATAAATTACCAGAATCCCTCTCTCCACCATCCGCGATCTAGCATCCCTCCACCTCCCCTACTCCGCCTAGTTCTTAAGGGGGAAGCTCTCGGGGCTAGAAATTGGCTGTCCGTCTACTTCCCTGCCCGAGCCCTTAGGGCTATTCTCCCTAGGGCTCGGCCACCCCTCTAGCCCCGAGTTTTCTCCCTGTTCAGCACGCCAAACAAGCTTCGCTTATGATCATGCCTCAAAGCTCGAACTCGTGAAAAGACAATTAAAAAAAAAATGATAATAATTATTATTATTATTTTTGCTGCTGTTATAAAACATTAGTACCATGTTTATTTAATAGTACGTTTCAGAAATACATGTACTGTATATTATCTCACACTACTCACACAACACTTGTATTTCATAGATTCAGTGAATTGTGTAAGAGTGAAATTTTGGGCGTTACTGGACGTTTCTGTGAGAGCAGCACAACCTGACACTGCTAAAGGCAATCGCAAAAGTTTACAAACGCAAAAGTGCATTGTGTATAAATATATATGTTTTACATAAAACATTTGCACCTTTTAAATGTACATTTTGATAAATTCAGTCTAAAGTACAAATATTTATTCAGCCCCGTACTAGACTAACTTAACCTGACGCCTTAACTTTACACAGACTATCCTATACCCAATGTTTCTTCAGACATTCAACCCCTAAAACACTTTCTAAATGTTCACTCAAAAAAAAAAGTATATGTTGCATGTTTTCTCATTAATCTATTATTTTAATTAAACAATACATTTTTATTAGTTTAGTCAACATTTAGCAGTCTGAATGTTGACTGGATTTGAAAATAACCATTCATTTAATGTTTTTAAAATATCTTTGCGCCGACTTAATATAATATGTCTTAGTTCAACTAAAATATGTATATATATATTGTTAGTTTGATTTTTTACAGTGTGTGACATTTCACAATATTGCTAAACACAGCCTATAATGTTTTAGCTGTGAATGTTATGGTATTATTTTCTTTTATTTATAACCCAGTTTTCTTTTTTTCCAGGTTTAACAATTTAGTCTTGAACAACATTCAGAGAAAAAAAAAAAAAGGGTAGCATGGCAGTAAATGGTGATGCAGCCGTTGTGGCATTCACACAGGGTTGGTCTCAGACTTTGAATGAGAGATAAACTGACATTTTGGAAAGGTAGAACAGCTGTAGGCTCCGTTTGGGTGGCAGGCTTCTGAGGAGATGTGCAGCAGGGGTGGACGGATGGATGACTAGAGTAATGACAAGTGCTTCAAGCAAATGATGACTAACACACTTGCAGCATATGCATTTCATATAGAATTTAAATAGTGCATTGATGTGACAGTGAAGTAAGCGGTGCACTTGAGAAAGCCATTTAACACTGCAAAGCCTGTATCATACAATAAAACAGCACGAAGAAGTCATGGAGCCAAATAGCATTGCTTAGAATAAAGTTGTTTTGTTTGAATGATAGCTACATTTATATGAATTACCACACTCTTGCTCTGCTGTGTGTAAAAATGTTCTGTTCTGTCTCCTGTTAAATTTAGGGGGAAAACTGGTAGATGTTATTTTTGGTAATTGGTAATACCAACTCAATTTGGAACCTTCTGAGAGCTTTTAGAAGCTCCAGCGCATCTTTGTGTTTCTATTAAAAAAGGTAAAGGTTTATATTTCCAATGTGTTTGGCATGGTTGTGCTTTGTGCATTGAAATACGAGTCTGTTGAGTGCTTGAAAACAAACAAACCTCGATTCAAAACTTAAAGCACTTTTTTCCACACATGTCCTTTTCAAAGCTATTTTTATTTGGTCGTAAACTTATACTTTTTTAAACTTAAAAAAAATATAATGGCTACATCACATTACTGAAGCTAAAAATTACAACTAAAATAAAAAAAAATCCTTTGCATTTACAAAATAGTTAAAATATGTTTTGCAGCAGTTTTTGATAAAAGTTAAACATTTTTTATGGTTTTGTAAGTGTTCTTTACAGACATGTATCTTTAGCTATCAAGCCGTGTTGATTAAACTTCACTTCTGGCACAGTGTTCAGTATCATAGACTGGTCAATTTTCTTTCTGTAAAAGATAGAGAATGCAGACACTGTGAGGAATTGTCTGTCTTACAGGGCATTATGTCTTTTTATATGTTGTGTTGTACATATGACAGTACCTGTGATGATTTATGATACAGCTATAATCTGATATTCCACTGCTTCACCTCATATTTGTGTATCACCCACACATTAGCTTCCCTCAGGCCAGACTTATAAGAAAACTCACTTTACTTCAGTGACTTTTACCCTTGAATCAATCTATCTATCTATCTATCTATCTATCTATCTATGAAATGAGAAAAAGGTGGTGACCGTGTCCTGTTATGTTATAGCAAACCACTGAAGTAAAGATGAATGAAAAGCAGATTATTTGTATGTTAGCGTTTGCTATTGCTAGTACTTGGTTAGGTAGTAGAAGCCCATTATATTACAGTATATGAGTGAGTGAGTAATCAATTATGTTAAAATTTAAGAAACTAAATGGACACAAAGGACACAAAATCAGTTTGTAGCTGTTTAAATGAGGCTTCCTACGGTATTCAGTAAAATTTTGAATTTAAGAACAAATTATATTCCGACAGACTAAAATGAGAGAGTGTAGACTAATAATAGTACTATGTGTGTGTGCATAAACATATATTTCAATATGGCACAAAGTGATGGAGTGAAAGTTGCCTTTTTGAAGTGTGTTGTCCCTTGAAACAGTTTTTATCCTTCTTTTTTTTTCACTACAGGTGCTCTCACTCACTTATTTATGATGGTCAGAGCTCTCAGAGCTGATTGTCTAGCAGTGTGAGCAAACGCTCTTTTTCGCAAGCTATTATGAAGCTATCAGCCACCAACTGCCTGTTCAAGGTTTCTTTTTTCTCATTCTATCCTACGCAGTTCACGCTATACTTTCTAACCCTGTCTTGGAGTTACACACGCCCAGCTGGCAGCTTCTAAATATGGAGATTTCAGGTTGTTAGCCCCAGGGGAGCTTTGATACATGCTGCGTTTAGTTCAGGACTTGAAATCAGAAACACAGAGGGTAGTCATATCACATTATCTTCACCTAGCGTAACACGTCAGCTTCATCCAGGGCACATTTCAGCTCTTGTAAATGCAAAAAAAAAAAAAACACTGCATTGTTGCTTGACCATAGCTCCATTTACTATTTCCATGTGATATGTGTGTGTGTGTGTGTGTGTGTGTGTGTGTGTGTTATACATGTACATGTATTTAAATTTTAATTTATTAGTAGTAGTTTTTACATTACAATTATACTCTATTAAGCTTGCGTGGAGAACCATGGGGTTGTTTAAAGCCTTCAGATCCTGATAGCCATTTTGAACCTGTGCCCAGTCATTTTGTTGGGCTTTTCACTTTAGATCATCACCTTTTTATCAATGACACTGCCAGGATAGCACAGGGTGTACAAAAACTCGGACTGAAGCCAGCATATTCTTTATTAAGAGACATTCATTTTGTTCAGAGCTGCCTCATTGTGTTAACTTAAGCAGTAATAGTGTAGTTTCAATTTAAGGAGTCATTTAGCAGATGTGCTTATCCAAAAAGTCTAAAAATACACTTATTATTGGACAATCCCCCTGGAGCAACCTGGGGTTAAGTGCCTTGCCTTTTGTTTACCAGCCCTGAGCTTTAACCACTGCAGCCCAGTTTTGTATTTTAAAGGTAATGTGTGACACTTTGTTTCACTGTAGAGCTACTTTCTCCTTTTTTTTTGCTAGTTCTTTGTACAAGCATAATTTGTAGTAAAAGTAGACATTTGTACTATTAGGTTCAGATATGTAAGTACTAATATGTACCTTTAACCCTTTCACATTTTTTAAAACATTTTAGGCGACCATTATTTTGGAATGTTTAGCCATATTGTTTCCATGTCGACACATCATGTGACGCACCGCAGTCACATCAGCGCTGTGTGACACATGGATAGTTTTTATGAAATTTTTCCTTTTTTAGTATTAATATTCACAAACATACTGACTATATTATGAAATATTTTATATGCTGATTCTGAAATCTGCAAGTAAATGTATTTGGTAGTTTAAGCACTTTTATAATGACCGTGTTAGTTTATATAGTTCGCGCTGAATCCGAGCTGTGGGATTTACGACACACAAATTCATCCTCTCCTCCCGAAACACGTTAAGTAGGTACATTTTATAGTAGGGGTGGCATAGATTATTTTTTTTAATCTAGATTAATATTTAATTTATTTATTTATTAATTAATCTAGATTAAAATGGCTTATTTGAAATCTGCCAAAGGCATTCAAAATATGTGTGCTACCTAAATAATGAGTAAAGCCCTATTTGGACGGGACTAGTTTTACAGGAGGTAGTTAGAGAATGTTTTGTTTCACAGAGGTACCATCTGAATCTGCCATGTTTGTGTTTTTTCTCTCACAACCTCTGTGATAATTCTAGAGTCTAGAAACACATTACATAACACATTATGTTTTTCATAATTTTTATTTTATTTTATTTGAATTCCTGAAAATGATTTGCAATTGTTTTAACTTCAGGTTTAGGCTTTGAAAACAGTAGCAACACTCCTTGCTATCAAAACTTTAAGTACACTAGCCTGCCCGACAACAGCGATTCTGGTTCAGCCAATGGTGTGAGTTTAAGGCGCGGCTACCCTTATGTTTGACCTATGACAGATGGGTAGTGTTCATGAAACCTGTTTGAAAACATTTTTTGAGTGCATTGCATCTTTCGATTTCGATAATTTATTTGAAATTAATAGGGTTAAATTATCAGGTCATTTTTGGGACAGCAAAAACTGAAATTTTGGTGCATCTTACACCAGTAACACCAGAGGGCTGTCTTTTGACTGAGGATATATAATACATCATGTTGGACTAGATTATTCAACAGTATATAACATATCTTTCCATCCATCATTATTTTAAAGTGGACACAAACCACAAATAATTTCTCAATTCCCTGGGAAATCTCAGCAGTCCTTCAGTTTATAGTCAATCACTACAACTCTCCTATCTGTCTTTTCCTCACACAAATCTCTCTCTCTGAGCTTTCCTCAGTGTTTTCTTAGATAGGCCATCTGATGGCTTATAGTCACTCTCCCATTCGCCCCCGTCAGTCCGTGCTCCTGCAAAACTTCCTGGCATGTTGCATTCATAGTGTCAATCATCTTCTGTTTAGGAGAATGTGTTTTTTCCATGACATCTACAGCCTTATCAGTCCAAACATTTAATTGTGTGGCTGCAGTGGTTGCTGTCAGCTGCTCTCGCTGAAGTGTGTGTGCGTTTGTGGTGCAGCACAGACCCGTGTGTCAGATGCAGCAGATGTCTGACATTTTGTATCTAATGAAACAGGCGGACCCTTTGAGTCCTATCAGACCCGTGTTTGCACGCTCTCCCCCTATATCTTGTTTTCTATCTTTCTCTTTCCAAATAAAAACAGAATGATGTTTGACATGAGCAACTTAATCGCAGCGCTAGGAAAAAGAGCATAGGTCTGATACACATGACACTTGGACTGTCTTCTGAAAATCAGGCATATTTCTTGTTCAGCAGAATATAATAATGGAATTTATCATTACTGATGAAATCTAGTTTATATTTTGAACATGGAAAATACAGTACATGTACACATATAATACATACGTATAAAATGAAAATGAAGTGTTTGTGTGTTTTCGGGAATTATTACTTTTATTCAGTAAGGTCACATTAAATTGATCAAAAATGACATTTGCAATGTTAACAAAAAAATGCTAAATACATTTATTTTTGAATCTTCAGTTCATAAATAATCCTAAAAATGTAATAATTTGATAATTAAATATTTGTTTAAAATTGTATTAAAAGGTTTATTCAATATTAAGCTGCACATCCATTTTCAATACTGTTAATAAAAAAAAATGCACCTCAGGATATTAAAATGTGGTAATGGCTGCAGAAAATTACAATGCTGCTTAGTTACCTGTGTTGAAGGGGCCAAAGTCTGAGTTAGCGATCAGGAGATTGTCCAAGTAGTTAGCAATCAGGAGATCACCCACATAATGGAGTAAGTGATCTGGAGATCGCTCAAAGACGGAGTTCACACTGAGAGAATGCCCTACCGTAGTCGCGGGCCGGGCTTACTTTGCCGCGGACCAGCCTGCCACAGACTTGGTGGGAACCAGGGCAGCAGGTAAGCACTGCCCAGAGCAGTCTGACTTTTCTCCAGGACGTTTATCTTTCTGGGTTCAGTCCCCTTCCCGTTTCCCCCCCAGGCTGCCCCACTGCGAGCACGGCGGTCAACATTCCCTTGATTCCCCTAGTGACACGGCTGGGAGCCTGGTTACAGTTTTCCAGCCCCTCGTGGTGGTACGCCACGGCTATGCGATTCAGTTTACCAGGCACCCACCCCAGGGCCGGCGCTAGCCATTTGGGTGCCCTAAGCACAAACGCTTGGCGGTACCCCCCATCTTATATTTGAGATATCTGTGTGTCAGTACTGCCATCTTATTATTTATCAACACAATGGCCCAGTTTCACAAACATGG